>JAFVLL020025200.1:22292-46280 GCA_021397915.2 Tor tambroides | reverse complement strand
CGCGATTAATTTTAGAAAAATGTGCGATTAATTAGTTAATTTTTTTTAATCGATTGACAGCACTAATATATATACATGCATACATACACACACACACACACTCTATACTTTGTGTTATATTACCTTGGTATTACATTTCAGAAAACTAGTTAATGCTGCTGCAAGAGTGTTTCTAATGCAAAAGGTGAGGGAGTGGTGGCAAATTAAACATCTTTCTCTCTTCTGACCACCGCAATCAGTCTCTCTTGAATATTTTTTCCTATTTTGGAAAGTCAAACACTCATGCAAAAATTAGATTTGTTGCAGTTTCCACTCAAAACTACTGAAGTTTACCCAACTATGACTCCCACTTCTGAGAACCCCAGAATTGTGCTATCATTGCAAATATACTTTTTCTTAATGAAAGTACTAATGATTTGAATAAAGGACCATTTGTAAATTTTTTTTACTTGTAGGCAGGCCAGAGGGCTTCTTGGCTTCGGATTTCAGCTTGGACGCAAGTAGCATCCTTCTGAACCATTCCTCTTTGTCTCTTCCTGTTCTCCCAAACAGGTACAGCACAGGTTCTGTGTGTGCTCTCTTAGGTTCCTCACTAGTGCCTACAGCCTCAGACCTGTCTCCTGCTGCAGGGGTCTTCTCCTCCACCACCATGTCCGATTTATCTCCCTGCACTTTCGCCAGGAAGTCATCCTGCTTGGCCAGCTCAATGCAGATGGGATACTTTTTATTCCACACCCTTTTCCTGGCCAGGCTATGAGGCACCAGGTAGATCTGTAATAAAAGAACTCAAATGTTCATACAGAATGCATTTAAAGGGTTTAATATGCTTTGTTCTTAAAAAGCGTCACAGAACAACGTTTTAAAAACTTTAAGATTTCACACTTTGTGTAAGTGCAATGCTGAATCAGAGATGCTTTCAGTAAATGCAAGAAAAAAGTTTCAATGTATGATTAATCATGAAAATATTACTATGGTGCCCTGTTTGTCAGTAACATTTTAAATACTAAAATGCTGTCACATTCTGTAATTCAATTAAAGAAACATTCTGTAATTTGAGTAAAAGAAACATTTTCAAACCTTAATTTACATTAACAAAAAACTAAATTCTCTACAAAACAAAGTTTGAATAGGGCCTGTACATTAAGTGCTCTGAGGTAAATTAATTGCAGAAAATCAAAGCAACAAAACAGGCTGTGCACTGAGAGATCATGTCTACCACCCACCTTACTGTTGGTGAGATCATAGATTTTCTGGCTAACATAGCTGACGTCAGGTTTGAGCTCGTTGAAGGTTGCCCGGCGGGGAATATTGCGGTTAGGTTTGGACAGTCGCAGGACAGAGCCCTCCAGACGCACATACACAGAGTGAGTGAGTGTGGCGTGATACGTCTCAGGGTCATAGCTGTAGATCTCATTCATCCAACCCTGAGAACATAAGCACAGAAATTTTACAACACAACAAACGTGCCACAAAAAAGAAAAACAAGAAGTAAATAAGGGACTAAACACAATCTACACTGTAGGTTTACAACTAGCCAGACATTTAACCATTGTAACATCATATACAGCTTCCATCTTCTGAGAAACACCGAAAGTTGAGAATGCAGTTTTACCACAAATGTGTTCAATGTTATGAATGATTCTGAAAAAAAAAAAATCTATTCTAAATGTTTTTGCTGTTTGTTGTTTCCAATATAAAAGGCAAATGGTAAGTGATTTTTTTTCCATTCTCAGACTAAATAGTACCAATGTGTTCTGTTTTGTAAGTTTGTATCAAACACTTCAACTGAAAAATCAAAATAATTTGTTTAAACCATTTGATAACTTATGTAGACCACTTGACCACAATTTAGTGAAAACTGGACAAACATTCAGTACTTGGCCCCTAAAAGCAAAATGGAGAACAATACCCCTGAAAATCTTTCCTTGACCAGGACATGTAATCAAAAACCCTACAAAAACATTACCTGTCAACCAACTGTCCTATCAAAATAAAGGCAAAAAAATGCCAAAAAAAAAAAAAAAAAAAATTAAATAAAACACTACAATGCCAAAATTAAATTAATTACAACACTGTTAAGTAAACAAGTATGAGGAAGGACTGTACTGCCTTTGTTGGCTGAAGGATGGGCAGTCAGACGAACAAAGGTAGGCCTGATAATATTACACAGCTCAGGCAAAATGACGACACAGCCTACCATGCATTACTCTCTTCAACTCGATCAGTCAGGTTAAATGGAGCTAAGACTAATGCCACTAGTGGTGCAAATGAAAAGAATTGAATTTTCACTTGTTTGTTTGTGATAAAAAGATTATTTAAGTCCATTCACACCAAGAACACAAACTATAACAATGAATATATGGAAATATTTTAACTGAGGTAACTATTATATATTATGAGGTTTTACTATTATAACTGTTTCAGCATCCACAAAAGACAACAACTTTGTTCATTCTAAGCATGCACTGCAGTTATGTGCTGTTAACATGACTGCAGCATTTGCTTTTTAAAATTGGATGGATTTTGATTGTTATCGCTCTTGAGCTGGAAAAAAAAAAAAACACAGTATAATTAAATTTTTGGTACTTTTATTAAAACACCCCTGAATGTTCTAAACCTCTTCATTTCTAAGATTTTACTCAAGGACCTAGCCAACGATAAGGATAATAGCTTTACCAAAAAACATGATCTGGAGCCTCTTTGCTTCAGTTCAGTTTAGATAAATGGCTGTCAGCAAAGACCAACACTAAGTGGTGACAATAATGAGCCTGATTATGAGCATTTCTGGCTGCTATTCAGTAGTTCTGATATAACATCACTGGGTCCAAACAAGCAAACTACAAATGATACACTCACAAATATACACTTACTGTGTACCGTAGTACTACCGAAAAATCATGATCCTACCCTTTCATAAACAATATGAAATCTCAGTTGGCCAGACAAGGATTCATCTTCACTAAATCATGAAAATATTGGTGTCTGGGAGAATGCGAGCCTGAAGACAGTAGTGTACACAGTGAGTTTTTAAAAGCTTAGCTTAAAGATGTGCTCATAAAATGGCTGTTGAGACAATATTCTTGATTGAAATGGAGTGGAGGCTTGGACCCAGAAACAGTATTATAGGAAGGTTGATACGTCACAACTATCTCTGGAGACACCCTAGTTTATGTTGTTAATTTCTCATAAACGCTCTTTGACAGGGGTTGTCCTGCATTAGAGCATGACATCAGCAACATCCACCATGACCCAGTGTGACCATCTTCCATTTCAAGCAAGCAATGCAGAACCGACCAGGGGTGCGTTTCCCAAAAGCAACGATGGTCGCAAGTTCCGTCGTTACCAATAGAGTTCAATAGGACTTACCACCATAGTTCGCTAACGATGCTTTTTGGAAACGCACCCCAGATCAATATATTACCAGGAGAAGCCACACAAGGCCACACTAGATAAGCTGGTCTTTAGCTTTTTTGTGAAGGCCTTCAGCCATTCTCAGCAGTTGAACAGCCTCCTTTCAAGACTCTGGTTAACACTCTTCACCCTAGTATGACTTTAATCAACTGTCAATTCAGGAAGCAGTCTACCCACACCATAATAGCTAGGCTTAGCAAAATTAAGTGTCAATAACAACAGACTTACTCTCAGTGTACAAGTCAGTAGACTAGAGATCAGCTGCTTTAGCTTGCTAACCTCTCACAATATTTCAAGGTCACAATTCTTCAATGCACTTGCAATACCCTTGATGATATACATCCACAACTATTATCAGATCCATGACAAGATTGTAAGAATATATACAGGCAGTTGGCTAAATATGGATTAGTCCCAAATTCAGACAGATTGCTGAACATGTCAATGCAATTTTTGTTTTTAATATTTCAACATAAAAAGGTAAACAGTGGCCCACGCATACTAATGAGTTTATCTACGAAAATTCCCCCAAAGCAACAACAATAAACACATTTTATTAGCCAGACATGTTGGTTATCATCAAAAAGCAGTCTTCATAAGAGCCTACTGAATGTCCCTAATGCTAAAACATGATCTGTCATAAAACCTGTCCAAAAATCTGGAACTGTGAGTCATTTTGTGTCTTGGATTATTTGAGAGTACTAGGACATACAATGAAAATAGACTTACTTTTACTTTTCGTTGCTATTATTAAGCATTTGTTGTTGTTTTAGTTAATTTAGCATTTGTAGAACTGAAGCAATGCGGACATATTTTCCAAGCAATGCATCTATATAACTGGTATGATCAATTATCTCCATAAAAGCATCGCGAATAAACAAAAATATTTTGTAGGCCTATAACTTTTAGTTCTTCAAAACTACACCCTTAATCACTGAACAAGAATCACCTTTGACAGCAGGGTGGAACCCACCTTGTAGATGGTTGGTTCTTTGATATCCAGAGGAACCCTGTTCCAGTTTTCTCTTCTGCTCCAGCTGCCATGACGGCCACATGAAGATCTGCCTCTTGCGGACAACCACACCATCAGAATTGCTAGCATGAATCCTGCCACCACTCCCATCAACACCCAACACACATATGTAGGAAGTGGCAACACAAAGCAACCATAAACTATAGATATAAGAAGAATCAGTGCGTTATGGGGTACTCCTGGAGGCTCATCTTCTTCCTCCTCCTCTTCCCCTCCTTCAGTTGGTTCCTCACTGTATCCCCCTGTGCTCCCTCGTTGGACTTGGGATGAACGAGGCTCTTCTCCATCTAATTCTGTGTCAGTACAGAGCTCAAAGTCTTCTGTGTAGAGCTCGCAAAACTCTTCGTCTTCTTGACGAGCAAGCGTTGACATAAAACACCTGTCCAAGCCCAGAGAAGGTGACCTGTGCAAAGGCAGCTCAACAGTTGGCCCCTCGAGAGGACTTTCGCCCTCCAGGTCTTCCTCTTCCTTGATGCAGTAGTTATTGTTGCTCTCTGAGTGGCCATTGAGGGCAGACAGGTTGGAGAGTTCAGAGGCGCTAGAGGAAAGGTTTCTGAGTCTCTGGAAAGAGACTCCTCCAGTTGTGGACGTGGAAGTGTTTGCGCTGACGCCACCAGATTCCTCGCCCATGATTTTGCTGAGCAGCTGAAGGGGCTCACACATGACCTCCGACAGACGGCGCTTTGTGTCTTCAATACGTGCCTCCACCTCCTGAACTTTGAAGAAGGAGCGACTATCAGGTGAGGTGAGGGGGGATGAAGGCGCGGTTTTGGAATCTCCACTGGCGGCAGGAGCGCGAGCGCGAGTGCGAGGTTTGAAGAGGTGCAGATTGAGCCGGGAATCTATGGGCCGATGAGTCGATGAAGCCTCATGCTCGGATCGAGCAGTGTCTGTAGACAGAGACTTAACCAGTGTCTTCATCAAATGCCGGTGCCTCATCGGCTGGGGAGCGACTTCACGAGATTCCACCTCAGTGGAAAGTGACTTGACTAGGCTGAAGAAGGGCTTTGAGGGAAGGCCAGAGGCCTTGGCTGGGGATGAGCTGGATGAAGCTGAATGGGTGGAAGGTACCGGGGCAGTCGACCTCTGTTCAGAGGGCCATGAGAAGCTAGCAAGACTAGAAGTGGACGTGCAACCCAAACTGATGGAGGGGTGCTGTATAGCCAGGGCAGAACTGTGGGTCTGGGATGAAAGTCCTGTGACCATGTCTGCTTCCAGTCCTTCAGAGAGAAGCTCCTCGCTGGCCTCCTGAGCTGTGACTACAGTCTGATCTTCAGGTTCAAGGCCAGAAGGGGAAAGAGCTAGCCTGTAGAGCTCTTCTTCCTCCTCCTCCTCCTCTTCCTCATTTCCCTTGGCAGAAAAGTGTATGGTGATGGTATCCCGGGAGAGCGAGCGCTGCACCTGCAGCTTACGGGCTGGTGAGGACCGAGAAGAGGAGGAGGAGGATGAAGAAGGGGGGCTTAGTGTGTCTGCATGGCCACCACCCTGACTGGTCATGGCACCACTCAGAAGAGCTCAGAGCCTGTAGGTACAGAGAAGAGAAAGGTTATATAGTACACACTCGTCATATCAGTTCATCATCCCTATACTGAAAAAAACAAAAGCTAATTCAGGTCAGTGTTTCCCATTAGTTTCCTAGACTGTGGTGGCCCGCCTGAGTTTCACAATGAACTGAAAACAATTCTCATAATAACATAAAAGATTTCTAACATTGTGTTTGGTGCCATTGCTTTGGCAAGCATCTGTCAATGGAGTTAAAATTGTGATATGTCTTAGTGAAATTATCAAAACACAAAAGGCTGTGATTTAATTTTAGAAGTATACAGTTTGTTGCGCTGAAACACGTTTCTGAGTGAAGCTAACCAACGTTTTTATTTACACACGTGCAGCTCATGATGCAGTGTTCTTAGTGCGTCAGTTAATACTGGAAACTTTCGTCTCTACATGTGCTGTGAGTTCAGCCTGCATCTGGAAATGCAACGTGTACCATTCAGTTTACTTTCATATTTGCATAGTTTCTAACATTTTTGTGGGCAGAGGTTTACAGCATTTCACAATGAGAAAAGATTGTGGACCTGCTGCCACAGAAAATTACAGGTCTACAGGATTTAACGCTCAGGTTAAAAAGGGTGACTCTTTTACACCGTCAAGGGTCTACAGATGAAAAATAGTCTTTTGGCTAATTCTGGCAAATTTACAGCAATGTTAATGTGCATTGCCCCATAACAAAATAAACTGAACATTTCTGTCTTGATTTTCTTCCTGAAAATAACAGTGTGAATGTAATATGGACTAAGACACTATCAGCTAAAGAGAGGTTGGAGTCCACTTTAAAGTCCAGGTACAATGCAAAGACTTGTTTAAAACCTGTTCAAAATGGTTACTGAAAAGGGGATGGAGCTCTTGATTTCTTAAAGAGAACCAGATTGATGAATTTAAAATGTACAAAATTCCACCCCTGAAGGGTCTGAGGGCTGACAAAATACTGTGGGAAACACAAAATACATAAATTACAAAATACCTAAATTCGTTGACTGGCATTATATGGTTTACATCACAAACAAAGTGTGTGTTTTTTGGAGCATCAGTATTTGAGAACCCATTCATTAGAACTAAAACAAATTATTTTCTAAAAATCTTTGTGCTCCTCTGAAGAAAAAAAGTCATATTCATCTGGGATGTAAGTAAATGACAACGTATTTTTAGGTGGACTATCCATTTAAAAGACCACTTAAAACTATTACTGGTAAGCAATACAAGGAAAATTTTCACACATTTGTGCTGGCTTTAGCTGGTCACCCATCATTCCTACACAAGTCAAGCTAGTTTACCTACAACAATACCAGCTTAACCAGTTTGTGCACAATCCACTTTGTGGTGAGTCAAAGTTGAGAATTCAAGTGATTTATTTTATTTTATTTTAAAAACATATATAAAAACAAAAACCAATACAGCAAAGTCTAGACATGAACTAAACTTGACTAACTTGACAAATCCAAAAACAAGACACTCACCAAAGAAGAAGGTTACATAAAAGCCAAATCTAGACACCAGACAAAAGGAGACATGTAGGCTATGCACACACAATAGAACTAATGACACAAACAAGGAACACCTGAGCACAATCAAGAAAGGAAAGGGAAACTTGAGGGACAGGAAACCATGAACAAGACTGGACTATGAACAAGAATAAGCTTCAAACTAAAAGACATGACATAATAAAAGACATGAATCAAAACAAAGACAAAACTTAACCAAACCAAACGTGACAGCACACATCTGAAACCACTTGAAGTGGTCATGAATTGAGAAATAAAATTTTCCTTGCTCTTTTTTTGACACACAAGTGTCATTGTGCAATAATACTGTAAGTTTCAGAACTCCAAACTTCCTTGTTAGACCAAAAACTGTTCTTAGTTGTGAAATATGGACACTACCATAATGCTGCAACATGTAAGTAACCAAAATTACTAGTAATTCCAAAACCTGATCAAAATAAACGATTGTTGTGACATGTAAGGACTCAGCTGTTGTTTCAAAATTGTTTATTTCTATTTATTAAGAAATTCAAACCATCAACTAAACAGTCATATGTACACCGTTCCTTTTAGTAGCACAAATGAACAACTTATATTCAATTTATGTTTAAAATATATACATAAAATATTACTTTTTTGAGTGGAACGGTAAATAATTGGTTTATTATGTTAAAATTTTAGGTCTAATGTTTATAATTGGCAGGTCAATTGTTTTATAGCATTGCTCATCTAGAGTCAGCGCAATGCACTGTCGCTGCCACCACTCTTTCATGAATCCAAAAGACATTTTCTTTTTATTTTGTGTTACAGATAGGCCCAAGAATATTACTATTCCACCAGAAGTATAGTACTTTGGCGAAACATTGTGAGATTTTGTCAAACTTCAATCCAATTCTTGTTTTTATGTCAAAAATGTTTTGGAAAGATTTAAAGATTGCGTTGGAAGGGGGTGGAAACGATGATGATGAAAAATAAATTATAAAAAATGTGAGTATTTCATGTATTTTTGTTAGTTTAAAGATAAAGGAATTTAACAAAATAAAGATACTATACAGATAAATAATAAAGGTATCAGGAATAAAGATAAAACTTATTACATAAAGAAAACAAAGTATTTAGGTATTTACAGTTAATACTTTTACCATTTATATTTATGTTTGAATGCCTGACCATATGTATACATTTAAGGGGGAAAAACACTCTAAACATGCTGATAGTTAGATCTGGAATTTTTGCAAGTTTATTTATGAAAATGGATAGTTCTGGTTATTGAAGCTGATTTTATACAGGTGCATCTCAGAAAATTAGAATATGGTGAAAAACTTATTTCAAAAAGTGAAACTTTCATATATTTTAGATTCATTACATGTAAAGTAAAACACTTCGAAAGTTTTTTTTTGTTTTAATTTTGATGATTAGAGCTTACAGCTAATGAAAATCAGTCAAAAATCAGTATCTCAAAATATTAGAATATTTACATTTGAGGTTCAATAAATGACCATCCATACAGTATAAATTCTGGGTATCGCTTGTTCTTTGAAACCACAATAATGGGGAACACTGCTGACTTGGCAATGGTCCAGAAGATGATCATTGACACCCTCCACAAAGAAGGTAAGTCACAGAGGGTCATTACTGAAAGGGGTGGCTGTTCAAGGAGTGCTGTATCAAAGCATATTAAATGCAAAGTTGACTGGAAGGAAGAAATTGGGTAGGAAAATGTGCACAAGCAACAGGGATGACCGCAAGCTTGAGAATACTGTCAAGCGATGGACATGCTGATTTCTTTTTCCAGCAGGACTTTAGCACCTGCCCACAGTGCCAAAACCACTTCCAAGTGCTTTGCTGAGCATGATATTACTGTGCTTGATTGGTCAGCCAACATGCCTGACCTGAATGATGGAATGCTGAGGATATTTTCAAGAGAAAGATGAGAAACAGTCAATCCAACAATCCAGATGAGCTGAAGGCTCAATAGTGCCTCAGCAGTGCCACAGGCTGATCGCTTCCATGCCACACCTCACTGATGCTGGAATTTGTGCTAAAGGAGCCCCGACCAAGTACTGAGTGCATAAATGAACATACTTTAAAGAACTTGAACTTTTCTGTTTTGCAAATCCTTTTTTTTGATTGATCTTAGGAAATATTCTAATATTTTGAGATACTGGATTTTTGACTTTCATGAGCTGTAAACTCTAATCATCAAAGTTAAAACAAAAAAACTTTTGAAATGTTTTACTTTACATGTAATGAATCTAAAATATATGAAAGTTTCACTTTTTGAAATAAGTTACAAGAAAAAAATGAACTTTTTCACGATATTCTAATTTTTTTGAGATGCACCTGTAATAAAGCACCACTTCACGAAACAGAGCTTTTGTGTTCAACAGAAGAAAGAAACTCAGGCTACGTTTACACTAGTGCATTTTCGTTTTAAAACGGATAACTTTTGCTATGGTTACGCCTATCAATTACACTACTCCGGCATTTTTGACCCTCGAAAATGGAGACTTTCAAAAACGCTGCAGACCACGTTTTAGTTTGAAAACTCCTGGGTTGCATTTCAGTGTAAACGGAGCAAAACGGAGACTTTTGAAAATGATGGCGTGGCTGCCCACATTCACACTGTGTATCCTTGACGACCGTATAAACAATAACTTCATGCTCATTGCTGTACCTGCATGAATGGTCATGTGACATGCGTTTTCGGCTGTGTAGTGTAGACGGAGATCGTTTCTGAAACAAAGTGAAAACAGGGCCTCATAAAGGTTTGGAACAACCTGAGGGTGAGTAAATAAGGATAAATTTTAATTTTTGGGTGAATTGTCCCTTTAATAAAGTGCCCTGCTGGCGTTATGTCTACATATCATTCTTTAATTTTGAGGTCACGCCCTCCCCCTTGACAAAAAAGTGTGTGTGTGTGTGTGTGTGTGTAAGCCTGAAGTGCAGAGGGAATATTATTTTAAAAGTTTTCTGTTTCAGGTACTGTGTATGGTATGTTCATCCATTTATATTGGTAATGACAGTTTCTAGTCTTTGTGCACCACTTTTAGTTTTTTTTTCTTTTTGTTTTTTTTCCCACAGCGTATCAACTCTTTTTAGCATTGTGCACATCCCGCTCTTTATTTTTTCATTCATTTCATATAATTCATGCATCAGACAAACTCTCTTTTCTACTCTACACAAGGGGAAGAAGATTATTGTTAAGTCAACAGTGGCAGGCAAATTGCTGTTAACAGTTTTCCCAAAGGACAGCTGGTCTCCGGTCCACAGGGAGGAGAGCTTAATGATTATTAAAGAAAACTAACGCAGCTCCTAAACCAAAACATGTCCTGCTGTCATGGCTGGCCACACACAAGAAATGCTTCAGAATTATTTAGTCTATCTCCCAACATCTAAGAACCTCAGTAATTAATCGTCCCATATTTCCACAGATTACATTTGGCAATTTGACCTGTTTTTCTACATATAGCAATGATCTCTCTGAGCTGACTAAAACTGCCTTAAGAATATATAATAAAGGCAGTCTTTGAAGGGAGTGACTGCTGGGACGAGAGCTGTTTGAAGTTTCTCACAACAAGGAAAAGAACGGGAGCAAAAGAGAATGCTGAATTTAAAGCTGATCAAAGCAGTCAAGGGTAAAGCACTAAAACAACGACAGCAAAGAGATGAGACATCACATCAAATGTATTTCCTCAACTGAGAGACAGAGTGCTCAACTAGGGCACGCACAGCCAGAAGCAGCGTTATAATTTTTATGATTTCAAATGAACTCCATGTAGGCTCTTTACATGTCCTTCCAACAATTTGGTGCCTTTTGGCCTCGCTATCGACATCCCTATCTAAAAAAATATTAGTGATATATAATCAAAAATATGGTATTTAACAAAATTCCCTGTTTATTTAAAATCACATTTCACTGTTAGAAGTGCACAGAATGTTTTTTAAAGACACTCAACACTCATTCATTAATTAATTTACAACCACAACATCCTTAGAAATATTTATGCCAGTTGTTGATATCAAATTATACATACCTCAGTTGATAAATTGGGTCCAAAGTGTTGGGTTTGACTTAAGTTTAGTGGGTTGTGGTGTAAGGATCTTTTTTTATTACTAGTAATATAGTATATACTCATAACTCTTGTCTTGAAATGGTAGTCTGGCTTTGGCCCCTTTACAATCTCTCTATTGCTTTTATTATATTTTCTCAGACATTCCTAAAGTCAACTGACTGCAAAATATCTATGTGAAAGTACAATAAAAGCAATGGAGAGTTTGTAAAAGGGAAAGCAAAGCCAAAGTGGATGAGTGTTGAGTGTGTCTTTCAAAAACATTCTACTTGTGTACTTCCAACAGTGAAAAAAAAAAAATTATATATATAGTATAGGGGTGTAACATGACACAAACATGAGAGTTCAGTACGTACCTCAGTTTTGACGTCACAGTTCGGTATGGTTTCAGTACAGCAGGAGGAAAAAACGAAACATAAAATTGCTTTTTTAAAAATTAATTAATTGTTTTTTTAAACAGTGGTTTACTGAACAAATTGCTCTTTCTTTAAATAAATTTAAAAATATACCTCAGCTTATGCTCTAAACTATAGGGAGCCCTTTTACATTACTATAAGGTTACTACAGAGCCCAAACTTAAATTTAATTACTATTTATTTTTAAATATAATAATCAACACTTAAAAAATTTTAATTGCACATAATGCAGTTTTATTCACTTCTAAATTATAAAATTTCTATTTGTTGCTGAAATATATTAATTTACACATGTGGCTGTCATAACTTGTTTCAAAACAGATTTATTTAAACATACATTAAATAATTAAGACATCACTAACAGGTAAAGTAAAATATAATGAGTATATAGTCTAATTTTTCAAGGAAATGCTCTTGTCTAGACTTAATTCCTCTAGTGAACTAACGAGCTGTGGACACTGATGATTTGCCTGAGGTAAATGAAATGCTACGTGACATTTTGTTTTGATGTCTTTCCGCAGTTGAAACAGATCGAGCGATTACATGAGGCATCAGATGTTTATTCTTGTTTATTTCGTGTTAAAACTAGTAGTAAACGAGGAAGGGATGATCACGCACAATCGCGCACTTCAAAGAGTGCCAAAATGGCATTTATTGTTTGAATTTCCTGAAAAAATGGACATAATTTGAAAGATGATTCTTATCAAAAGTAATAATATATAAAACTGGAATCTTCCAATGAAGTTCCACTCGTGCAGTGGTTAAAACAATGCTGTACTGAAAGACCCGTACCGATTACGCCCCTAATAGAGTACTGTATAAAAACACAAAACATTGCTTTTAACAACTGACAACTAATTCCAACAAATTACAAACATACTGTACTTGTAAAGGCATTCTGATTATTTTAACATATACATAGGGTGGGCAATGAAAGAACAGAATGTCAGTGAAATCACACAATGATTACTACAGAATACATTCTACTAGATATTGTAGTAGTAAAATTCACTGAATTGGGAAAAAAAAGAAGAAGAAATCACATGATTTGCACTTAGTTTGTGAAAAGCTGTTGTGTAGTTAATGTGTAGCTGTGGGTACATAAGGAAATGACACTAATGCAATTAATGAAACTTACTTAAAATTGAGCATTTAAGGCCTGGTTATACTTCATTCTCACTCCGCTCCGTCTAGCGCACAGTTGAGTGTGCAAGCTGTTCAAAGTACTGTATACTCCATTGACTGTGAGCTTCAATGGATGTGTTTGTTATGCACACTACCTGGAAGACCTTCTGAGCACTCAATACACTCAAAGTCCATGTGGTCAGCTGACTGTGCTTATGACGAAAAAAAGTACGTCACACGCACTGTTCACAAAATGGAGCGCAACAAGTACAAACATGTACTGTGGCCTTTAAGCCCAAGTCGTGTGTGTAACGGTATAAAGGGTCTTTATTCGTTTTAAACATGTCGTATGTAATATTATGATTAACATAATTTATACTGTGTACTACAATGTTTATGGCTTTAAGTATGTGATATATATACACACAGCAAAACACATTTACTTAATCAGTAAAAACAAAAAAATATTAAAAACATGCCACTTATGGCACAAGATGCTGGATTTTCTTTTAATCCGCATTAATGCCAGATAATGCTTTTGTCTTTTCAGTAAAGTATATGCTGTTCATTTTAAGAAGTTTTGAGCTGTTTTATATAACCTGGTTTTAAAACTAATTGAGAATAATTAAAATTGTTTTACAACATTAATCTTACATTAGGTTTCTTATAGGTTAGTTTCTTGCCAAGCTGCCATAATACTTACGTAATGAGGTGAAAGGTGTGTGTGTCTTTGCAACGGCTTTGAACTTCGCTCAGTCAATGAAAATCAAAGCGGGATCCATTTTAGTATTACATTTTTAAAACTTTTTCCATATTTAAAGTACAGTTTACTGACAGATAGCAAAGCACATTTTAAAAGAACAGTGTTTAGTGAAAGATTCTTTCATTTGCTTGACATGAATGAAAGAATGATGTGAAAAAGGATCTTGTCTTGTGGACAATTCCCTTAGAGAGAGCGACACACACACACACACACACAGAGAGAAAGAGAGAGAGAGAGAGAGAGAGAGAGAGAGAGAGAGGACTCTATCTCAGCATTACAGAGCTGATTTGCAGAACTGGCATAGATTCAGCACTCGCATTCAATTAATGTGAACGTCCAGTGCCAATCTCAGGAAGCATCAGAACAGTGCAGCCAGACAAAAGAAAGACTCACCATTATAAACACTGACATGATGGAGCAGAACATCTGACTGAAAGATGCCAGGTAGGTTTTTTTGTGTGTGTGTGTGTGTGTGTTCTTACATGTACCAGAGCACAAGAACACACACAGGCTGGAATGTGCTGGCTCAAAGGCTTGAAGACTTAGTGTAAGGCTTAAGATTTGGTGTAGAAGTGCTTTAGACTGGCTCAGAAGAGACCCATTTGTCCTCTAACAGAAGTACTGCCTCCCAGCTCACACTTATGAAGACTGATACTAATATGGTAAACACTAAATCAGTCAATCAATCAAATCTATCTATTTATCTATCTATCTATCTATCTATCTATCTATCTATAGTGGGGGAAAAAATATTTGATCCCCTGCTGATTTTGTACATTTTCCCAATGCCCACTGACAAAGAAATGATCAGTCTATAATTTTAATGGTAGGTTTATTTGAACAGTGAGACACAGAATAACAACAAAAAAAAATCCAGAAAAACGCATTTCAAAAAAGTTATAAATTGATTTGCGTTTTAATGAGTGAAATAAATATTTGACCCATTCGCAAAACTTAGTACTTGGAGGCAAAACTCTTGTTGGCAATCACAGAGGTCAGACGTTTCTTGTAGTTGGCCACCAGGTTTGCACACATCTCAGGAGGGATTTTGTCCCACTCCTCTTTGCAGATCCTCTCCAAGTCATTAAGGTTTCAAGGCTGAAGTTTGGTAACTCGAACCTTCAGCTCCCTCCACAGATTTTCTAAGAGATTAAGGTCTGGAGACTGGCTAGGCCACTCCAGGACCTTAATGTACTACTTCTTGAACCACTCCTTTGTTGCCTTGGCCATGTGTTTTGGGTCACTGTCATGCTGAAATACCCATCCACACCCCATTTTCATTTCCCTGGCTGAGGGAAGGAGGTTCTCACCCAAGATTTGACGGTACATGGCGCCGTCCATCGTCCCTTTGATGCGGTGCAGTTGTCCTGTCCCCTTAGCAGAAAAACACCCCCAAAGCATAATGTTTCCACCTTCATGTTTGACGGTGGGGATGGTGTTCTTGGGGTCATAGGCAGCATTCCTCCTCCTCCAAACACGTCGAGTTGAGTTGATGCCAAAGATCTCGATTTTGGTCTCATTTGACCACAACGCTTTCACCCAGTTCTCCTCTGAATCATTCAGATGTTCATTGGCAAACTTCAGACGGGCATGTACATGTGCTTTCGTGAGCAGGGGGACCGTGCGGGCACTGCAGGATTTCAGTTCTTCACGGCGTAGCGTGTTACCAATTGTTTTGTTGGTGTCTATGGTCCCAACTGCCTTGAGATCATTGACAATATCCTCCCGTGTAGATCTGGGCAGATTCCTCACCGTTCTCATGATTATTGAAACTCCACAAGGTGAGATCTTGCATGGAGCCCCAGACCGAGGGAGATTGACAGTTATTTTGTGTTTCTTCCATTTGCGAATAATCGCACCAACTGTTGTCACCTTCTCACCAAGCTGCTTGGTGATGGTCTTGTAGCCCATTCCAGCCTTGTGTAGGTCTACAATCTTGTCCCTGACATCTTTGGACAGCTCTTTGGTCTTGGCCATGGGGGAGAGTTTGGAATCTGATTGATTGATTGCTTCTGTGGACAGGTTGTCTTTTATACAGGTAACAAGCTGAGATTAGGAGCACTCCCTTTCCCCACTCCCACTCCCTGCTCATAATCTCAGCTCCTTACCTGTATAAAAGACACCTGGGAGCCAGAAATTTTGAAATTTTCAGAAATCTATTTCACTCTTTAAAATGCAAATCAATTTATAACTTTTTTGAAATGCATTTTTCTGGATTTTTTTGTTGTTATTCTGTCTCTCACTGTTCAAATAAACCTACCATTAAAATGATAGACTAATCATTTCTTTGTCAGTGGGCAAACGTACAAAATCAGCAGGGCATCAAATTATTTTTTTCCTCCACTGTATCTATCTAGAGTCAAAATCTATAATGGAACAACAGTTTTAAAAAAGTGATTTTTCACTATTATTTACAACAGGATCTGCATTTTCATGACTTTTAGTAAAAGATTTTTGATATAAGAGACAGATGTTAAAACAACTTTGTGCATCAATACTAGGCCTACTCCTTTCCTGGGTAAAGAAGAACTTGATTTTCAAAAGTCAACAAATTTGAGACAGCCTCACAATAAACTTAATTCTGTAAAATAAGTATAATGAACTACGCAAAAAGAATTTTGAACATCACCAGCACATTTCATATTGACCCAAAAATCAAACATAGTTCAGCCCTAATCCACATTATCACATCTGTCAAAAATTTGGCTGGCTGGCTTTCGGTTGAAATATTAGAACTAAAAACACTGACATAACTCACTCATGGGCATCAGTCACTTCACTAAATACTTTCTGTCTAAAAAACAAATAATACCTTATGATTCAACTGTTTTCAAATCCATATCATTTGAATATCACAACATCGATGTCTGTCAAAAAAATAACATGAACAATATGGTAATATTTACAAGAAGCAGTGGTCAAGGGAGTACATAAATTTCTTAGAAAAACAACACTACTGGATGATTTGACTACTTCATCACTTTCTGAGAATAAAAAGAAAATGGTACTTCTATGTTGGTACATAGATTCTGGAATTTAAAAAGTAGTTTGATCACTATCTTTTCAGCTGTTTAAAAGATTAAGGCAATTCAAAATTTGATAAAATGTTTCATTTTCAGATGCTAAATTTCTACATGATTTGTTAAATTTAATTTCATCAGCTAAGCATGGACCTATCTTAGTATCCTAGAGTGGGACCTATCTTTCAACCCTTCTAAAATTAAAGAGGAGTGATATCGCTTAATTAGCTATCACTGATTAAACGAAATGTAACAGAGCAAAAAAAACAGAAGGCAAAAAAGTTCAAGGATAGACGAATGATCGGAATAAGGAGAAAATTCTGTGTGTGCATGACTTGGAATGACAGATTAGAGAAAATTCTATTCCTGAAGAAAAGAGAACGGTTCCTAATTGGATCTTGACTTTAAAGTTCAGAACTGTAAAAAAAAAAAAAAAAAAACTCCACCCAAGACATCTGAGATTCATGCACTTAAAGTCAATATGATATACAGCATTCAACTCCATCCATTTAACATCTGTGATGCATTTCTATGTGAAACAAGATATTCAGCAATGAAATAATGTAGGGCTGAACTTGATTTTTATTCATCAGGATTTGACTGGATGGTGGTAAGTGCATATCAGATTGGAGTCGGTGCTGAATGTGAGTTTGCAGAGCATACTGCCAACCACTTGTGAGGAGGATTTCTGACCGGAAAGTGGAGGGTAAAGGTCAAGTTCATCCTCCAGAGCTTCTCCATGTATCACAGTGGTAACATTTCATTTCTTAACTTTCATTATTTGCTGTTTTTGTTGAAATCTTTATTAACATATCGCCATTAAATTTAAGATATTGAAAGTTGACATTATCCATAACAGCTTAAACATATATTTCACTTTTTATTAACTATGAGCCTGCACAGGAAAGTATGGCAAACAGCAAACAATTTTGTACAATTACACCAGGAAAGTGTACTAAAAACAGTAAATTGTAGATAAAGCTGACTTTAATTCATTGGCTAGTGAAGCTTCAGTCACATCATACCATTTCAACACTACCAGTAAAGATTCTGCTGTGAAATTCCGATCAGTCTGGTCAGGACACGATCTCATAATAAATGAAATTACTGGCGCGTGCAGTGCACAATGGGACTCCCAATCGGAGCCCACCGGCCTGGTAGAGCTTCCTACGGTTACTGTGTGTGTGAGGGGGTTCCTGAGACTGTCTAATGGAGCAGTCAGGAAGCACTAATGTAGTCTGTACACTGTGGACTGAAGAACAGGATGCAGGACAGTGGGAGATGGCCATATTCAGCCTACAAGTCACAGGAGGTTCTTGTGAAGGGGCTGAAAATATCTGAGATCAGCAGGGAGCGTTCAATCTTCAAACAGAGCAGATCAAAAATAGATACATCTTAATACAGAACACACACTGTTCATACAATATGTGAACAGAATATACAATCGGCAAGATACCACTGAACAGAAGAAACAGAGTTCTAGAGATAAGAAAGATGCATAATGAATAAGTAAGAAAGAAAGAAAGAGAAAGAAAAAGAAAAAGAAAAAGAAAGAAACAGTTTTTTGGCTTCAACCTGTCGTGAGTAATCTATGTGCGCTTGCTAACCACAACATCAATGGCTGGCTTTGTTGCAAAAATCTATTATTCTTAGCTATTTATGTATTATTTCAACTAGTGCATGAACGCCTTAAAGGGGTCATGAACTGCCTTTATTTTTTATTTTGTGCTTTTCACTAAGGTCCACTTATAATGTTATCAAGATTTGTACATCAAAAAACATCATTTATAAGAAATAAGATATTTTCTGTCCTGTTTTTAACCCCCCTCATCAGAACGCCCACTGCTACGATTGGCTAAAAGTGTGATTTAGGTCAAAAACACATAAATAACTTTATATATCAAACGATCTGTAATAACAGACAAAGCAATGGTGACCATGTAATAAAAACAGTTACTCACACTTGTTGCGACATTACTGTAGGATTCAATATAGTCGGCACAGCATCGTCTTTTAGTTTCAATCTTTCTGAAAACCCTGCGTCGAATTGTGCCTTGTTTGTAAAGGAATCCACAGTAAAATGAAGTGAACAAAGAACCGAGTTCTTACTGACACGGTCTGGATCTTCATTAGAAATAAAGTTCCTCCACTCTTTCCTAACACTGGGATCATAATGAAGGCAATGCAAAGAGTGTTTTTCCACAACTTGGCACTGCACAGCATCTTGTTGTCTTAGGAGTATCTTTATTATTTTATGCATAGATCTGCGTGTTCGCCTCTCTCTTTATTTACATGACGTGCGCGAATCGGTGGGCGGGGCTAAACAGGCAGTGATGTAGAATCGTGGGCAGGGCTAAACAAGCAGTGATGTAGAGGCAGGCGTTGATCTTCTGAGGAGACAGTGTTTAACCACACTATTATGTCATAGAGTTGCACATTCCACAAGCTGTCATTTTGGCAGATTGGCTTCAATATAAGTTGTTTTTAGACTAACGAGAAAGTTTTGAGTTCTGAAACTTACAGGATGTTTTTATAGTACAATGATTTCTCATATGTCAAAAGATCAAGGGAATTTTGGTTTTCTCAGTTCATGCCCCCTTTAAAACAAGCACAATGACAAAATGATCTTCAGACATCATTTGGGGAGAAGCACATAAGCAGAAAAATCATATTTTTATCATTGCTAATCAAGTAATTGGAACGCAAAGAGCAAATAACATTATCACATCCAAACACATTTAAAAACAGCATGTAACGTTTCAATAATATAATAAATTAACATATAAAATGACAATGAATAATAATAAGCAAATAAGCTCATTCAGCTGCCATGTTACTCAGGTGCTCAGGTGTTGGGCATCTAATATTACTGTTACTGATTTCAATATTTCCTGCTTATCACTTATTCATTTCCTGTGAGCCACGCAAAGCCACCTGTTCAGGAAATGAAACCAACATGTCCTCCATCAGACAAGCAGCGAGACGAAACAATCGCAGGTAATAAAGAGTGCACCATTTCTCCTGAACAAAAAGATTCAGCTCCTGACACACATCTGCCATCCGTGAGGTGGATTGGTTGTCATGCCAACACTGACAGGAAGAAACCCAGGGATGAAATGAAATGAAACCATGTGTAGAAAAACTGAGAGTGAATGCTGGTAAACAGCTATCCAAACATTATGGGAACACAGCAGTTTTAGCAGGTGAAATATTGCCTCTTTGGAAATGTGAAACAGGACACAAAGCTATACACAATGTGAACCAAGACTGACTTAACACACAAATATGAGAAAAAGGTCACACTTTAGTTTGAGGACCAATTTTTCCTATTAATTAACTATTAACTGTGACTTTTGCCTCAATAAACTCTTATTTGCTTCTTATTAATAGTTACTAAGGTAGTTGTTAAGTTTAAGTATTGGGTAGGATTAGGGATGTAGAATATGGTCATGCAGAATATGTGCATCATAAGTACTAATAAACAGCCAATAAGTTAATAGTATGCATGCTAATAAGCAACTTGTTGATAGAGAGAATTTGTCCCTAAACTAAAGTGTTACCAAGAAAAATGACCTATCCAACTTTGGCCCTAGCATCCCCATGACGGGACCACAGGACAATGGATGGATGGATGGACCAAATCTGATTTTCTGCTCTCCAGTTAGAACTAAATGAATAGCCAAAACCAGATCCTCAAAGACTCAAACCAAGTAGCTGTAGATGATGTTCAGAACCTAGATAATCATCATGTTATCACTATCATTATTATTATATCGTTGTTATCCTAGAAATAGACTGGGGTCTTATTAAGTTTCTATGCCCTACAGAGGGAACACCCTGATTTTAATCATGAGCTCACAGACCTTTATTGTCTTGGTGTTTCCCAGGATGAAAGTGTGAGGGATTTTAAAAGCAATCTTCATAATGGAAACTCGAGCTCAATCAATCCATAAATCACATGTCTGACCGCCGAAGGAGAGACCAGGGATCGGATTTACAAAATTTAAGAATAAAATTCCTCTTGCTACTATTTTCTTCTTATTTGCTAACTTAAGAAATGAAGGGAAGAAAAATTTTTATTCCCCAAAACATTTCTTTAGAAAGTTCTTAACTTTTTTCTTAAGACTGATATAAAGAGAAAACTTTAAAAAGAATTTGAATTCCCTGAATAACAGAGGAGATACTGAAGGAGAAATGAGAGCGAGAACTAGAGTAACCAGATATAAATAATATTGTAAATATAGAAAAACTGACAGGTGGCTAACATAACCTGCTTCATACATGTAACACAGACAACACATAAAACACAGAAAATTTAAAAGACATGAACATATGTCTGAAAATATTTATCCATATGTTTATCCAGTCTGATATCTAAAGCAAATCAAAAAAGATCCCAAAAGCAAACAACAAATGGTGCTAATATGTGGGAGTATTGCTCAAAAAATGTATGATCCTAACCTTTTTCTAATCTAGATAAGTATAGCTTAAAGCTGGTATACATAAAAGTGTGCTCTAAATAAATAGTGCTCATGGACGGGTATTAAGATTGCATTCTGACTTTAAATTGACTAGATGCTTGGACCTGGAACCACAAACAGTATTTGAAATGTCATGAATTAGCAAGTACTGATTTGTGCTGGTCAGACTGACTACAGGACAAAGTCCAGCAGAGACAAAATCCTGACAAAGTAGGGATGAAGTAAGCACTAAAACATATGCAACTAAGATTACTCAATAAACACTGTTCGTTTTTTATTATGGCTTTGTCTACTGCTTCCTGCTTTTTCACGGCTTCCGTTTTAGACCTCCCAGGCTGAAGACTTTTAGTTTTTGGTACCAGACAAAATATAGTTTTGTTAACTGGTTTTAGGGAACAGACAAAAATCTCCTGTAAGTTTTGGATACCTGACAAAATGGACGTCTTCAGAAGAGCTTTTGTTAAGGATACTGGAACCAATATTCCTGCACAGAGATTAGATTTCAGTTTTTGGTCAGCAAGATATCAGCATGTCTGAGTAGCATATATATATATATATATATATACTATAAAATTACCCAACAGAGGTACGTGTTACTGTGAGAGCTGGTTACATCAAAAAAAAAATGTCAAAGAAACAACTATTTTTAACTATTTTAGCAAACTTGTTCAAGAACATGTGAGAACAAGCACTACGGAACCTTTTCAATAGTTTTATAATATTACTAATAAACAATCAAGATGGGTAAACAGAAAACGTATTTAAAATTACAATTCACGTGGATAAATTGACAACCAAAGGTGTGGCTGCATCAATGTTTGGAAAATAATTGTACTGTATATTTTATTTGTACTTGAATGATTTTTAAATTTTTATCTTTAGTACTCACAATCACATATCCAGATGCTTCAGTAAGAGAGAGCACAGCAGATGTGAAGAAACTGAATGAGTACTTGCTCATCTCCCATAAATCTCATCTCATGCTCAGAGTAAAGGAGATGCTGAGGATTTACAGGCCGCGCTGATGTATCAAGCATCAGCTAGACTCAGATTAGTGAGGAGACGCTAAGCACCTTTGTCTGACAACCATAAGCGAGCAACTGATAATGAGCTGAACCATAATGTCATCTTGCCAGACACACAGAGTCTACAGAAAATCTACAGGAAACATGTAACAGGCAGATAAAAGGTATTTATTTCAAACGTTGACCAAAGACATTATAAAAGTATTACAAACTCATAGCATTCCAAGTTTTCTGAAGCCATATGATAATATTTATGCGAGGAACAGTGTGAAACTTGAAGGGGACCTAATATACCCTTTCGACAAGAAAAAGTTTCAGCTAAACCCACAGATAATTTATTATACCATGCCCTAAATGCCCCTTTTTGGGTGGAAGCAAAACAAGCTATTTTCATGTTTGTCTCTTTAAATGCAAATGAGCTACTGTCTCTGCCCCCTTTCCAGAAAAGGTGCACAGCCTTTACAGCTTATACTTTGGATTTTCCTGCAACAACAAAACAGGAGAACAACCATCTTATTGTATTGTGTATAATAAAGGCACAGTTATGAATTATACAGAGAGTGAGTGTTTTAGGTTCAGGCCGGGTCACACTGTTTTGGGTATGACGACATTACTCTGGTCTGTGTGAATACAATGACATTAACTTTAGCCTCATTAGCGGTGCAATGCCCTAACAAGCCCATTCAGAAAGGCCATTTCCAAACATTCTTATGTTCATTGTTACAGCCAACGAGACTTGTTTACCACATAGCTCAGACATTCTTGTGTTTCCAAGCAGCAAATCTCACCAATCGGTTAAATCCAGGCAAAGTCCAACAAACCTAATGTGATTTTGATTTGAGCATTACAGCAGATGGAAACAGTAATCACTTTAGGTCTGTTCCTCACACAAAACTATAGTTTGTCTTGGGAAGACTTGGAATATTTGCTTGGGTTGGGTGCTCAGAAATGTCTAAAATAAGGGCTTGTATCAGCAGAGTTTCGCTAGAGGTTAACTGCTCTGTTATCAAAACTAGCACAAAGGCACATCACTGCTATGAAATCTCACAAAATATGATGCAGACAAACACAAAATGCAGGGATCTAAAGGCCTATAAACAGATTTGAAGCGTGAACATAATCAGATGACTATTCTGAGCAGAACAGAAACAGAGAGAAAGAGAGAGTGAGACAGATGCAGAGCGGCAGACCAGGTGCAGCAGCGCTCTCTGCCCACTTTAGCTCTGATATAACTGTTTGTATTATGTAATAAAACACACCTGCTCTGCTTCACAGTGCCAGAAATACATACACACAATATACACGAAAACACATATACACCTTTCATAAATACCGAAAAACAGTGTGCTATAGACAAATACATTTGCATTTTTGAGGACACCGCACAGTATATAGTCTCAAATCTGCAAAACCTAACGGTCCTCTGGCCTAAAGGCAAATGAGTTTACAGCCTATAAAGCCAAACCCCCACCGCTTCCCTCAGTAAGGTAAAAGGTGTGACCACAGTGAAGGTTTTCGGTCAAGACAGGGAAAGTTACAGACCGTCATTTTTGTGGTCTAGAAATTATATGAATTATACAGTGCCCTCCAAAAGTATTGGAAC
>JAFVLL020025200.1:0-13202 GCA_021397915.2 Tor tambroides | reverse complement strand
GGCTCCAAACGAAGCTCTACTGCGCAGACTCGGGCTCCAAATGACGTCATTTACTCAAGATGGCAGCAGCCATACTGAGATGTATTCGCTTCACTTTTCTATAGTAGAAGCATGCGGAGATGCGTTGTCCATCTTTTTTTACAGTTTATGGTCAAGACAGGGAACACATTTTTGTGGTCTAGAAATTATATAAATTGCATCATTGACAAAACATCAATGAAGCATATTTTAAGTCCTATTAAGATGGTTTTGTTATTTATTAATTAATTTTTTTGCATTATGACTTTTTTTTTAATGTGAAATCAGCACTCTTTCACTGTCATTAATGTAATGTGACAAAAAATTATATATTATTTAAACAGTAAATTGTTTTACATCATTGTAGTATTTGTTGCACTGCCTGTAATTTACTCTCACATTATTTCATTATCTACTGAGAATAATGAACATTACAAAATGACTCAAAAGAAAAACATCCAGGCATATAATGGACAGCTTCTTCCCTCAGGCTATCAGACTGGTGATAAAGCACAATAGAGCCAATGCAGACAACACCACTACACAACCAACAACAGTACACGCCATATAACACTGCACAGTATACTGTGCATATCTATGCTACTGCCATTTTTGGCAATCTCTTTGTATAATGTGTATTGTGATATATGTGGGTCAAACACAAGACGTCCCGTTTTGATGTCCACATCACGTTACATTTACAAAAGTGATTTTTATATACATAGAAAGCAAGGTGAAATGGGTGAAATTCAGCATAACGGATATATTTATGTAAAAATGAAACAACGTATTAATTCTGACCTGTGCTTACTAAAATATATAAAAGAAAAGTGATCATTCAAAATTGTATTATATTTTAAATAATTAAAAATTTCTTGCTGTCAAATGAAGGTTTGAATGATAGTGGCAAATATTGCTAAAGATTAAAAACA
The DNA here is from genome assembly GCA_021397915.2 of Tor tambroides. NCBI lineage: Eukaryota > Metazoa > Chordata > Actinopteri > Cypriniformes > Cyprinidae > Tor > Tor tambroides. The sequence continues at coordinate 12,252 of JAFVLL020025200.1, read as the reverse complement.
AATCGGTCTCACTTTATATTAGGTGGCCTTAACTACTATGTACTTACATTTAAATTAATAATTTGATACAATGCACTTATTGTGTACATACATGTTAATACACTGTACTTATATTTTTTAAAATACCTGAAAGTAATTACATGTGTAATTAAATTCTGTAATTACTTTTATAATTACACTGTTGACCCATCCCTTCCATTTTAACACACCCTTAAACCTACCCATACCACCAAACCTGTCCCTAACCTTACCCGTATCCCACCTCAATAGCAGCAGAAGTGTTTTGCAATACAATATGAACACAATAAGTACATTGTACTTATTTTTTATGTAAGTACATAGTAGTTAAGGCCACCTAATATAAAGTGGTACCAAAAATTCTAATTAATTAGTTTTTGGGAGCTCCACAGTGATGCTTAAATAGAGTCTTTTAACAACTAAGGATTATTGTTCTAAATAAGATAAGCAAGAGTTTTTGGTATATAAACCATTTTTATCATCTGTAAATCATGGTAAAAATGTATGACAGTCTTTTTCATCTTTGGCCCATGTACATCATATATGTTGTATACTGTTTGATTCTGCTGTCAGTTTGTTTTGTTGTTATTGTATTTTATATTTTTCCTCTATATATTGTATTGTGTTAAGTGTATTTAAGCTTTATTGTTTATTTGTACAGCTGCGATGACTAGACCACACACCCAAGATTTTCACACATCATTTGCCTGTAAATGCTATGAGCATTAGCACTGAAATGTTTTAGGAAAAAATAGTTGTCATGAAAACAGTGTTTCAAGGGAAAAATGTTCCTAAAAATAGGCTATACCGTGTCTACATATTAAGGGTAAAAGGTCATGAGACGCTGACTGGAAAGTACGTTTGACCTCAGTACCAGTATGCGTGATTAAGCAACAGCTGAAAGTATGCTAACTCAGTTCCAGAACAGAAAAGTTGTTTCAGAGGAAGAGAATGTTATTATATTCTGATGAAAGATTATATGACAAAAACACTTTGTTTCTATAGACACAATAAGACCTGGGATATTTATTCATGAAGAAAAGAGTATCAACTTGATATTGACCACTCCAGTGTCTATTTTTATTACTAAAAAAGAATCCATGAATTAGTTTAACATACGCATTATCAAATTTTCTGTATTTTGAAAATAGATATTTGACTTTATTTCATGATGATGCATGATAGTACTGTTCAGCTTCATTCATGTCTTGACTAAAACAAGAACTGGGGACTGCAAATATACTGCAAAACTAAAAGCAACTCTGTGACCTGAATGACAATGAATATTTGTTAATTATGAATTGAGGATGGGAAAAGCAGCAGTAACTATGGATACAGAGATGAGTGAGTTCAGTGTCCCACAGGCTCTGCTCTATATAATGAGCTCATTAAGTGTACATGTCTAGAGACCTGATGAACCTCATGAGGCCATGGGTTAAGAGGAATTAACCACAGACTGATCCCATGCTAACCTGCTATAAAATTTGTTTAAACACTCCTGAACAGTTAGTTGCAACTGAACAGTTAGCCTGATTCATGTACGGCCACATGAACTGAGAAAACATGTTTATGGAAAAACACTTACAACGGATGGTAAATAAACAAATATGCAATTATAACACTGTGTCAAAAGCATAATCCTAAAACATTACACATATTAACACGAGATTAATGTGATAAAAATCACACACAAACCCTATTATCTACAGTTACATCCAATATTTCAACTCATGTAATGACCAGCTGGTTAGTTTTGCTCACTCATGTTCTGATACGCAAGTCTATCCAGAAAGAAACATGACGTAACTACAGTATCCGTGTCAATCACTGTAATCACTGTTTACACAGAACAAACAGCCTCCACCTAGATCACTATCTCTACTGCAAAAGACTTTAATTTAGACAGCTATGAGCTTCACATTTTTGCTTATATATCCTCCAGAATGTCTTTTTCCACAGACAGAAAGTAATGCCCCATAGTGAGTGTTACTGAACAATTCATGTGATCTGGGATTTTTCTTTAACTGTACAGCACATTAGCACACACATTAATGCTGAGTCAGACACACACATGGCTCACTTTCTTTCATACACATAGAGGGCATTTAAATATTGATGTGCTTTATATCACAGTTGAATAAAGAGCTCTCTGTCCGGTATCAGATCATGTCCTCACTAAAGAGTTTCTCCATTACAGCTATTTTGTCATAAATCCCTCTGTCACTGTAATGAGACGAAGGCAAACTAAAATGAACAGAAAGAGGAACACAACTGAGGCAATTCATGAGCTTCTGTTTTCAGCATACAAAAACCTCAAACATGTACACAGTAAAACCAGCAGTATACCATCTACAGTTACATATGTTCATTTAAAGGGGTCATATAATGCCATTTTTGTACAAGTTAATATGATTCTTTAGGGTCTAAATGAAAAGTTTGTAATATACTTTAATTAAAAATTCTCGTTAGTATTGTAAGAAAACACTCATTTTACCTGGCCAAAAACAGCTCTCTGTTCAGCACGCCATTTTAGTGCATGTGCCTTTAAATGATCGTGAGCTCTGCTCACCCCGCCCCTCTGCTCTGTGGGGCGTGACACAACACACGTGGAGTGTTGCCTTGACAACAGTTGAGGGTATCTTTTGGCGGAAGAATGGCAGCGGGAGTTTCTGAGGACACTGTTCAACCAAAAAAAAAAAAAAAAAAAATTGAACCGGAGTCGGACACGGAACAAGATGATGGCCCCGAAGAAGTTCGACAATTAAGGCTCGAACAGGACGTTTCTGAATGGTTGGTTAACGTAATGTCACTTTGATCTATCTTTGTATAACTGTTACAACACGTTTTTTTATTACTTATTAATCAGTAACAGACACCGTTATGAACCATCTACAAAAGTAAGCTTAATGTACTGTTACCACGTTAACTTTACCACAGCGTACACAGTTTATAATAACACAATAACCATAACGCGTTGTTCGTGGGATTATTAATTTTATTGAGAACGTCGTACATAGAAAACATGCCGTAATGTACACTTGATTTCACGTAGTGTACACTTGATTTCACGTAATGAAAGTTAGTTTAAACTTTAGCCACATTCATGGTGAAACATGCAAGCGATTAGCAAAGATTAATATAAAGGTTAATAAAACGTTACACTCACTTCTTCTGGAGGTGCAGCAGGAACACGAATAGTTGGTACCGATCCTTTTTTCAGGAGCAGCTTCTTGGCAAAACCAGCTTTAAACTGACCCTCGTTTATAAAGCAGTCTGGTGAGAAATGATTCACGCAAACATGAAAGAATTGAGGTTGATCGGGGACTATTCCCTTCGAAAACAAAACTCAGGCACTGCGTCTTCAGCGGTTCTGATTTAGGAACATCAAACGACTGCTGTGTTCGTTATTACACCCAAGAACAGAACACCACGATCGCTTAGACGCCATTCTGCTCCAGCGTATCAACAATGATGGACTATGATGACAGCTCGCTCAGGGCGGGTCTGTGTTGAAACGCTCCTGTCAATCAACAATCGCGGGAGGGGCCTCCGATCTTGTGACGTCACAAGACGAACAGCTCGATTTGAGACAGGGGAAAACATATTAGGAGATTAAAAAAAACACTGGATGGATTTTTATCATTATAGAATGGTTGTGTACAGGCACTGCCAACACACATTTCAGTACCATCAACTTGTAAAAATGGATATAGCATTATATGACCCCTTTAAAGAAACTGTTCACCAAAAATAAAAATTCTGTTATCATTTATACAAGTTCCATAGGTGTACATTTTAACAGAATTGTCACACTGCTCTTTTCCATACAATTAAAAGTATACAGTAACTATGGACTGTAAAGTTCCAAAAAACAATATTGCTACAAGCAGAGATCGCTACCCGCTGGCTCCAGGAAAACAGTGCACATTGAGCACATGTATTTAAGCAGGTAAATCCAAGAGGATTATCTTAAAGTCTTTTTAAAGAGCCACACTTCCTGTTGCCAGCTGGTGGCGCTATGACTTGTGACCCACAATAGCCACATCTATGTGATCAGGCCCTATGACTAAACACAGAGCAGCAATTTATCTAAATCAAACAAAGCACATAGTAGATTTGAGACATCCTGATTCCCTTTTTTGCCATTAATTTCACACCGTTTGCAAACTTCCTGATGGGCGGAGCTGATGATGAACTGACATCATTTTGGAAGTTGTTGGCTTGATGAGAATAATATATGCTCCGACTTTAGTTTAAGCAGTTTAAAACTACTTTTAGTTTTGAACTTTATGCCCTTTGTAGTTTAAAACTGACCTCCACTGTAGTCAGAACACATGATATATATTTGTTCGGGTGGAACAGTTTTGACATGTCTGCTTATTATACTATGTCTGTTTTAAACGGCATGTTTTGAGAATATTTCCTATAACACAAAACACAATAACTAGGCTGACTTAATTTACTACAGGCTGTTGTTGTTGTTTTTTTTTTGTGGTATCTGGCAACTCTTCACCTTTAATGAGATAAGTCAGCCCGATCTCACGGCAATTCCTACAAATTTTACCAGGTGGCTAATTTTCGTACGAATTCATACGACCTCACTTGTACAAATTCATATGATTTTTGCTAAATCGTACTTATTTTACGAGTTGCACAATTCGTATGAATTTTTACGTATGACCTACACCTAACCCCCACCTAACCTAAACCTACCCATTACTCAAATCGTACAAAATTGCACGAGTGTGGTCGTACGAATTAGCCACCTCGTAAAATACGTACCAATTGGTCGTGAGATAGTGTTGGATAAGCATGCTCTCGTGTGAGAGAAGAATGAACAGTAGCTTGGTCGAGTGGGAGTTATTTAATAAGGTAGTTTACATATATTTTGTAAACTCGTTATTATTTAATTCTAGCCCAGTGGAGACTGAGACACTGCTGTCACCGCTGAACTTTTCTTATTCGCCGTACTTCTCATAAAAATGATGTGTTTATGTGAATGCCAGGTTCAGAGACCATGTACGAAAGCAAGTGATTTTGAGCTGGTTCCATTCAAAGGGTGATTGTTTAGAGCATTCCTGGAAACTTTTCCAGGGTTTTGTGCATTTATTTTTAACCTCAAATCATACTTTATGCAAAGAATGAACTATTCCATTAACCCCGCTGCTTTTACTGCATGGAATGAAGAGACACACTCATGTATTGTTATGAAAACGCATCAGAGCTGAGCATCATGAATGTGAAGACAAGAGCAGGTTAGTGGATCAATTCCCTAAAAATGACTGGAATCAATACAAGTCCAGAAACACAATTTTAGCACTTACGTTGAGACCACGGCCACATTTAGTCTCCACCTGCAACCGTGTCTTAGCATGGCGTCATGGATCACACTTCAGAAGCCTGTGGATGGCACAGACACACAACACTATATTCCAGTTTATATCATCGTTACTAAAGATCACAGACAATTTCATATATTACCACACTTCATTCTACATATTATATAGTTCAAAACGCTTCTCGATACTCCATCAACAATGGAAAACTCAACAACAGTAACTGTATATGACATACAGAAAAATCAATGCATATAAATCACTCAAGCATTTCTCATCTAATGCTCCCAAGAACAAATGATTTGACCCACATTAGCTCTGTATTCGTATTGCATGTCAACAATTGACTCAGTAACTGAGAAGTCTCCTGAGCAATAACAGAGCAGCCTGTGAGCCGCATGCAGAGCAGCTGGTCACAGTCTACAGAGCGCTCGGTGCTCCTTCAGTGTGTTCAGATGTGCACTCAGCGCCGCTCAGGCTGTTTGTTCTGATGTCTTACACAAGGCAGGTTAACGCTTTCAGGCTCCTGAGAGGTCTGTTTTAGTCCTGTCACTCAACACATACAAACATACAGACAACACTCATGCAACTTTAATGAGCTCTGCATGTATGTGTGTGTGAGAGAGAGACATAAATTACTGCAAAGGGCAAATATGTGTGCGCTACAGAATATGTGTGATACAGGGAACTGGCAACCAGAATCGGGAACACTCCCCCTAAACTCCCCATGTACTTGTTACATCATAAGGCATCTACACTTACATTAGTCTGTCTGTCTCATCTTTATCCCAAGGTTACTGTAGTTAACTGAATCCGGTCTGTATCTAGACCAGACAGTGGACTTGCATCCAGAAACAACCACAACACACCCCCTTCACAGCCAGCAAAATCCTCAATGAGATGAGGCCTTTGGGGCAGAGCCTCAGCAAACACCTCTGCGACTAGACAAACCCTCGGCACAGATCCTTATGGCAAGCCAGGACAAGATGGGACCCAATCAGTGATCTACTACCTGCTACCTCGATCAATATCACACCGTGTTTGTTTGCTTAGGCCAGAGGAGAACTGGATCCCCCGATTAACCTGTTTTCTCCCAAGATTTTTTCCAAATTCTGTCACCTCATGGAGTTTGGGTTCCTTGCCACTGTCGCCTTTGGCTCACTTAGTTGGGGGCTGAAAGTCATTGATATTATTACCACACTGATACCACTGACACAATGAACATGAATCAAATTCTTCTGTAGAGCTGCTTTAAGCTGAATCACATCTTCCAACATCTACACTGTTATTGAACTGAATTGAGTCAACACTGAACTAACTAAAGCTGATTAAAGCTGGCCGAACTGGACTTGCTTTAAAATGTGATGAAATTAACACTGTTACTGATCTGAACTGAGCAACATAGAACTGACTTGATCTGACTTTAATAATGACACTATTGTCTTTTTATGAGGTCTACTGTCTAGAACTGCTTTATATCAGAATCTGAACTGTTCTCCATAGCTGAGTTTCCTTAACTGTTTCTGTCATTTCCCTGTTTATCACTGTCAACCTGCTTTGACACAATCTGTATTGTATACCCATAATGGTGACTTCACTTCACTTTACTATCAGACATCATCCAACCCAACCCATCATGACTACATTACATCGTGACTGATCAATGTTGTCATAATGCACATGATGTAGTAACAGTTGTAACATGAAACATCTGCTCCCTAAATCCTTATAGCACCTACGGAGGCCAAATATTAAGCTTAGTTTACATGTCAAAGAGCAGATATTCTAGCCGAAAGATGATTCTATGATTTTGCTTAGCAAAAAAAAAAGTTTTATCTTTTATGTAGTAACCGAATTTAAAAGCTACACGTTTATGTGCAATAAGTAGTAACTTTGAATATAGCAATATATCCTGTGTGTCATGCCTAACACCCTTTAGTCAAGACTATTATTATAATATATTTAACAATATGCAGTAATATGGACTCAAATCGTATTGCTTTGTAATGAAAATGCTTTCTTTAACTTAATTCCTTTACATTTTTTGTATTAGTGGTATGGCACAATATATTATCTATATTTTCAGAACTGACTAAAGAGCTCTCTCTCATTCAAGACTGAGATATGGATGTCACATTACCATCCCTCAAAACCGAGCAAATGTATTTGAATTATCATCTGATATGTAAAGGGCACTGAGTATGTCTAAAACTTAACTAAGCGTATCTTGGCATTCAATGCTTTGCATTGTTTGAAACATAGAAAGCATGCACAAACAACTGTTGAAACAGGTTTTTAGCATATCACCAATCACCCTGGCCTTGTATCTTGTGTTTGCAATGCAAACGAGATATATTTTAGAGCACTAAGAATTACAATCCTAGAAAATTAATCCAACACAACTAACACAAATATATTATCTAAGGTCTACACACAAAACAGACCTCTTAGGATTTATGTTTAGGGACTCCTAAAAAAAACCCCTCACAAAATCTTTCTGTCATTATTTTCACTGCTGTTTTGGTGATAACAGGTGGCTGAGAGCAAGTTACCACACTTTTACTGTAACTATCACTGTGGATTCTATGGTATTTTGAAAACTATGGTTACTATGGAAACTATAGTTACTATACATGTCAGTCCATAATCTGATCGTCTAAAATCCAAAATATGATTCTTGATGAAAACTGCATTATTAAAAAACAGTGGATCTAAACAAAATCACTAAAAAAGTACTATTGTGGCTTTGGACATGATACCACGATCAAACATTCTACCATGTAACATGCTAATAATACCACAGTTTATGCACAGGTAACACGGTAACTGCATGGTAACTACTCTTCTCTCTAGTATTTTTAAGTGGCATGTAATATGTGAATATGGTAATCATCCAATACCATGGTATTACCTGCTGATGCCTTCACCTTACTCTTCGTAACTCATTTAACAGCTGTCAGTCAACTATCAGCAGCATCTCGACCTCATGACACAGCATCAGGAATTAAAAGACATTATAAAGCATCCACAGATGATGAAACACACCGGACATCACTGATATAGAAGATTTGCGGTTGCTATGATACTCGTCTGTCTTGAGACAGGGATGCGGTTTATAGCAACGACACACAGAGATGAGATGAGGATGATGGGCGTGAGCGCGATCTTACCATTACACATCTTCATTATCTCGCCGAAACTACACGCAGACTCTCATCCAGCACGTTATATATTCACGTGTGCGTCCACAATCGATCCCGTCCGTAGATGTGATCATGTCTGTGTTTATAATCCAGTGACAGCAGCACATCAGGGAAGCAGAGCGAAAATAACCCAAACAGACGCGTCAGACTGTAGCAATCAAACTCCGATGCGTAAGAGATGATGATACACGTCTACGTTCACTCGCTCTGGGATGGATTAAAACGTCTGCTGCAAGGGCGTGTGTTTGTTTTGGTGAGCTGGACGAACCTGCAGGACAGAAGCGACCCCTGCTGGATTAATTATATATTATATTATATTATATTATATTATATTATATTATATTATATTATATTATATTATATTATATTATATTAGCCTATCTCATCATCGTCTATTTATTTGCACAATAATTTTTTTTTTCTGTAACACTTCATTTTGATGGTCTCTTTTGAACATTCTGTTGACATATAAGTAATGTTGCGCCCGGTGTTAGGCTAGTTACTCAAACAATGTAATATATTACTCATTACTAGTAACTCTAGTAATGGGATGGTTAGACTGTCCGCTTAATATCTGCCAACACTTCATTGAAATGGTCTCCCAACAGACATACTACAGACTATAAGTAGTTTTGCAAATAGATGTAAACTTATTCTAACCCTAACCCTACCAGTCTACTAGTACTCTACTAACACTCTAATAAGACTTAGTAGACATGCAGGTGCAGTGATTCTTATAAGCAAAATGTGTTAAAGGGACCATTAAAATAAAGTGAAACCATTTTTTTTCTAATGTTTCTAAGCAGTGCTGGGATGGTTAGATGTAGCCATATCACTAACTCATACACATTTCATTGCTTCTCTGCAACACAGGGACTGAATACTTGTGCCAACTATTTATTTCATGAATGCAGTATTTGGAGAATTGGGATTGTTGAGATTATATTTTATTAAAACATGCTGAACACACCACAACATATAAGCATACATTTATTATATCAAAGTTTAAAATGATAAGATTAAGATGAGATGAGTTGTTCATGTATCCATCAGTTTGCTTCTGTGAAAATGATTTTTAGATTTGATTAAATGTTCTCAGGGCTCATGAATGAGGTTGGACATAAAGTAGCTCCATCTAGTGGCCACTGATAATATGATACAGTGAAATGCTTTTGATATGGATACAAAGTTCTTGAAAGGAAAAAAAGTTGAGATCAAAATGATAAACCTAACCTAACAACAAAAAGAGTTAATGTAAATGTAAATCATTAACATGCCAATCTTCAGTCAAAGGATGTGGCACAGATAAGTTAATGTTACAGAGAATTTGCTGCATATAATTCAGATGTTTATTTCACTTAAACTACAGTCTCAAACAGAGCACATTTTTGTTTGTCTTTTTTTTTCTTCCAATTTTTTACTATTTTAATCAATCATTTTGTGTTCAGCATTTTTGTAGTGAAATCCATCAGCTACATTTTAAATACACATACACATTATATATAGTAAAAGATGCCATAATTTACTTCAGATACTTGATTTACTTTTTTATAGCTACTCTAAATATAATTTCCCTCTTCAGCTACATCCATTATGTTTAGATTTCATATTTCACTACATCTCTTCCAGTCCTGTGACATGTATACTCTACTAGCTGGTATATATAGGAGTTTTCATTAAGGATCAGAGGAGAGAAAAAACAGAGAGCAAACAAACCTGCTGTCATTTGCTCGCATGGAAGGAGAGAAAGAGAGTTAATAATTGATGTGGTCCTGTTCCCAGCAGCTCTCTGTCTCACAGAAGACATTTAGCCGTGATGGAGATCAAAGCCGCAAAGACTCCTTGCTGCTGTGCCGAAAGGAGGAACTACTGATCGCCTTCCTCTCGCCCTAATAGCAGCCCTTTTATGAAGTTAATAAACTGCACACCTCAGTCACACTACACAGCACAAACGGCTTTGTGAACTAATAACTCAAAAGTAGAAAGCCACCTCTGTTAAGCCACCTGCTTTTAACTCAGTCATCTTTTTATGTGTATAGAGGACACATAAAAGCCCTCTTGCTATGTGATATATCGAAGAAATGTCCAGGTCATATAACAATGACACTAAACATATAACAATAAAGAAAATACATTTCTGAATATGAAAAATAAAGCTTTTTTTTAGGACCATTAAGATCAAACCAAACTGGTTTGATTATCAACAGTTTTCAAAATATCATATATTATGATTAATAAATTATGAGAGAATTTATATTTTTGAGTGAACTCTTACTTTAAATACCAGTGCTGGGGAAAGTTACTTTTAAAAGTAATGCGTTATAATATTGAATTACTCCATAAAAAAGGAACTAATTGCATTACTTAGTTACTTTTTATGGAAAGTAATGCATTACTTTGTATTAATTTTATCACCAGAGCTGAGCTTGCTTATTTGTTTTTATTACCAAGGTTATATTTTTGGAAACTGTAAAGGCCCTTTCACACCAAAAGAGAAATTAATAAGCCTCAGGCTGGGGGAAATGCCTCTGCACCTCACTCCCAATTTATCTCAACATGGGGACAGAAAAGGTGTCAGTGAATAAATGGGAAAACAAAGCAACTTGCGTTACTTATTTGAAAAAGTAACTCAGATATTTTCTTGTAAATTTAAAAGTAATGCATTACTTTACAAGTTACTTGAAAAAAGTAATCTGATTGTGCAACTCATGTTACTTGTAATGAATTACCCTAACACTGTTAAGCACATTCTAAATTACCAACAGATTCACTCATTATTACAGGTTGTTTTACAGACTAGGGTTTATTACACAGTTTATTTTTCTATATTACAGTACTTTAACAAATCATTTTTATTTAAATCAACATATATTAAATGTATACCACCATGTATAATGTAAATCTCATTATTAACAAACCATTAACTATAACTTTTGCCTCAGTAAACTCCTAATTTGCTGCTTATTAATAGTTAGTAAGGTAGTTAGTAAGTTTAGGTATTGGGCAGGATTAGAGATGTAGAATATGCAGAATATGTACTAATAAGTACTAATAAACAACAAATATGTTAATAATAGGCATGCTAATAAGCAACTACTTAACAGTGAGAATTGGTCCCTATACTAAAGTGTTACTCTTATTTCTTACTTTTGATTTTGCATTCTAACATGTTTCCTAAAATTCTCCTATAAAGCCAAACCAACATCTGAAAACAGCATTTAGGATGCAACGCTTAGTATGTTGATGTCACAGGTGTTTCCTTTATGGCCGGGTCGTCAGCTGAATGCTCAACACTGCCGGCCCTGCAAAACACACACATGGGGCTGAACGCTTCAGAGCTCAAGGTTTTTCAACAAGGCCTCGCTTTGTTGTTTGTAACCTTTTGATCTTAAATAAGAGCACAGGGGTGGCCGACGTGCAAAGAGAGAGACAAAGTCAGCGCGAGAGAAAGCTTGCTTTCATAATGAATGTCAGCTCAGATAACAAAGCCCCATTTGCATATCATAATCCAAATCTTTCCAGCTCAGATCAGGAGCGCTGTGAAGGAATATTTTTCTTGGTTGCCTTTGAAAGTCTTTGATGTGCACAGCAAGAATGAATATGAAAAGGAACTGCTAGCCGATGAGGTCACGTTCTCTCTAACTCTCTTTCTCTGCCTCTTCCTCATGTTTTCCAGATGGAAATGAAAACGTGCA
>JAFVLL020025199.1:0-12318 GCA_021397915.2 Tor tambroides | reverse complement strand
AACAATTCTCAGAGCAATTGGGAATTTATATGAATGTATCTCTGAGGGGAACTGACTGTGTTCAGAAAAGTTTAGATGCTATTTTCTTCTCATCTTGCCTCTGTATAATGCATTTAAACTAGTATTTATAATGATTCAATGTTGATTCAGTGTTGGTCTGCTATCTGGGTAAAAAGTAGACTAAAAGTATACTTTCCTATTTTTAGTTTAAAAGAAGTACACTAATAGCACACACAAACTTGACGAGATTCAGTTGAATGAAAATGATACTGTTTTAAGACAAGAATGACTCACACAACCATCAGTGAACTGACCTCAAACTGAAAAGTAGATGTGAAAGTAATGTTGTTATCAGAGCAGCTGCGGGGATGTAAAGATGGTGTGTAGGTGTAATGGGGTGATCCCCTTTGGTAGAGTTTATGTTCTGTGTGGGTGCATGGATGGATGGAGTTCTATGGAATTACTTCTGTGCTAATAAAAATGAACATAATTTTACAAGAAACTTACGAAAGCTGAAACTGAATGAAATGTCTTTGAAACTGGAGAAAAAAAAAAAAAAAATCGCCGGCAAAATCTTTGACTTTGTTTTTACAGTTTTTCTCAATTGCTAAAACACTATAACCAGGCTTTTGGACTAAAATTTCAAAACCATAACGCCATTTTTCTAAAAGCACACCCATTTTGCTGAACTATAAACACTATTCCCTGCTTTGACACATGAGTCAAATTTGGTGAAGTGTTACTGCAAAACTCTACACATAAATCCCTACATTTCTCAGTGCTTACACCATGTGCTCATTCAGAAAGCACTAGCATTCAATATTGTTCATGCAAGTCTGCACAGTTTGAGCTCAATTAGCACACAATTACCCAAGAGGAAACACTAGGAGTCAAAATTTAACACACACCAATCAGAACCTTCTATGGAGATAAAAGGGCTAAAGTCAGCTTATAGTTTTTCTCAGTGGCTTTGGTCTATTTCTCTAATCAGAAATGAAATTCTCAAAACTGCTTGTTCAACCTCCACATCATCTAGTCAGTTGTGTGCGTCATGAAACGTTTCTCATTCTTTTGATCAAATTGCGATTGCTTTGGTACATTCATGCAACTGATTATGTACATTTGTCTGTGGTTTCCTACATTATCAGTTGCTAGTGTCATGTTGCTCAAAATGTATTATATAGTTCTCTGTGCTATAGTCTTACCCCCAAAACCTCAAGTCATTAGTTGATCGTGTAAGTCATTACGGTAAATGAAAAATGGTTGATCTAGTTGTCATAAACTGTCAAGCATATTTTCTACACATTTCTATTAGACTTTTTATAAATTTGCAATGAATTGTTCAAGTGAATCTTGACTTTCACTAATGAAGAGAATATAGATCAACCAATGACAGACCAGTTCTCTGAAATAGCTCAAAGGTGCATCTCATCAACCTTCAATTGGAAAGCATATATAGACATTTTGTTGTTGTTTGCTGTATTGTACTGTACTCTACAATACATTAAATTGAGGAAAAAAACACTTGGGGAGTACCACAAGCAACATTTATTACAGGTTTTTGTAGTATTTTTTGAGTGTATCTTAGCAGTGTGTAAGACTGTGTTGCAGTGTGTGTTTTTGAGGGTTTGTGTGTCATGTCTGAGAGCAAAGTTTGGTCTTTCAGCAAGATTGAGTTGTTTTGAGTAGAGAGCTTCATTTTGATCTGAATATAGGAAGTTTGGGGAATTGAGTTAGAAGTTATGGATTCGTGTTTAGAGTTTCGCAAAAATAGAGGCATAATTTCAAGAAATGTGTTTAAGCAATCGAGAAAAACTGTAATACACTGCATGTTTTGCTATCTGTTTCCTCCTCTTTCTTTCACTGATCTGTATTTACAAATACGCTTCCAGAGTTTTCATTTACGCTTCTGATGTTTTCGTTTACCTGAAGTTTTCGTTTATGTTCCTGAGTTTTCGTTCTTTTTTCTGACACAAATCTCTCGTGGGGGCGGGGGCTAGCAGTGGTGTGTTCTCATTGGCTACTGAGTTTTTGATCGACAGCTTCTTGACCTGGAAGTGAAGACGTCAGTGTTGTGTTATATGTGTGGGCGTGAGAGTCTGTAATCGCGGCTTCTTGTTTCATTTTAGTGATATTAAAAATGGGAGTTTTGTTTTTTAATTTTATCTGTATTTATCTTCTGCTACTATTCTGTTGACATAAGCTTTTAGGAGCACGATCAAACGTGAGAGAAAATGAAGGTCTATTGAGATTTAATTTTACATTAAAGTACTGTATATAATCCTGATAATATTGTAAAATCTCCAAAGTTTTCAGAAAATGTTTATTCCTGATGATTATTTTGCACAGTAAGGGTTTAATTAGGTTGTGCTGTTATAATTTAAAGAGAATGCTAGTACCATATTGTAACATATGGTCAGGACACAGAGGTAAGTAAAATCACACAAACGTTTATTGAACAGGTAGGAGTCTTTGAGCTGTGCAGGTGTGACTTGAGGTGAGTAGGTGATAACTGGATGTATATTCGGGTGATAGATATGGTAGATGATTGGAATGTCCTTTTCCCACAGATATGGAGATCCACGGAGACAGGGGATATTCGGGAGCACACTGACCACGGAGACAGAAGATCTAGGAGAAGAGGAGAACACAAGGAGCAGACACAGGAGGTAAGGATCAAAGGGTAAGTATTGTAAGGCATCTACTCAGCATCTGCTTTGCAGGAGTAGAGTCCACGTTGTAGATACGAGATCGGACACTGAGGGGAATGTGGAGTGTGCTTAAATAGGTGGCTTGATGACTGTGGTGATGAGGTGCAGGTGCTCGTGATTAGAATTCAGGTGAGGCGGATCGTTGTGATTGTCTGAGGGGAGAGCCTGGCCGATCCGTGACACATATATGTGTGTGTGGTATTTATTGTTATTTTATTTAGTTAACATTATCATCTACCATTTAAAATTGGAAATACATTTTTTAACAATCATCAACTCTTTTAATTGTGACTTTTATAAACCAGTTGAATGCATGTAATTGAAAATATAAATTAATTCAAATAAATTTACGTTCTTTATTGTTACTACAGCATATACACAAGTATCAAAGTGAAAGTCTTGGATGCAGTTATGTTGTGACAGGAAAGACCAGGATCCAAAAAAGACACACTGCATGGTATACATGTAATGCACAGTATTCTCATAATATACAATACTATACAAAATGCACAAGTACATAATATGCAGAATATTTTTAAGGTACATACAGTTCATATATATTTTAAATGATACAATGATCCTTTGAACAGTTCATGTTACAGTATAAGTAACAAAACACTGAATGAGTATGTTATGTAATGAAGTGCAATATCAGTCTTTACAGGGATAGTCCATCCGAAAAAAAAAGAAAAGAAAATTCTCATTATTTACTCATCTTCATGCAATTACAGATGTATATGACTTTCTTTCTTCACATAAACACAAAGATTTCTAAGAAAATAATCCATCTCTGTGAATCCACATAACACAAGTGGATTGTAACCCATGCACGTATGACAGTTGATTGCAAGTGATTGCTGATAGTCAAAACAGTTTAAATTATAGTGTTTTTCTTATCTGTTTCACTTCAAAAGACACTGATTCAGCCACTGGGGTCAGATGGATTACTGTATCTTTAGGGCTCACAGAGAAGAATTATTTTCCTAAAAATCTTAATTTGTCTTTATCTTTAGAAAGAAAGTAATATGCATCTGGGATGGCATTAGGGTGAGTAAAAGATGAGAGAATTTTTATTTTGGGGTGAACTATCCCCTTAACAATCATATGCTGTTGCTTTGCTAATCCAAGATCAGCATAGACTAATAAGAATAAAGTACAGCCTCTTGTGTACTTGTGAATTGTGTGTTTTAATCTAGAACTCCAAAGAAATTAAAATATTTGGAGAATATCAGGTGTCTGAATATCAAGATCCCAGTCATTCAAAAGTGATGCATCTGAACAAAATAAGAATCTTGTCTAATGGGGGCAATGGATCTCTGGTACTCCCAGAAGTTTGTTTATGGAAAAGTTGCTTCACTCCATGGAAAATGAGAACGGAGATAAACTGCTTTTGAACCACATAACAAATTTCATACTTCAAATATTTCAAACAAATTAACAAATAAAATACTGTAAAATGCCTTTAAAATACTAATATATACATACTAGTATTTTAACAGGATTTTACAGTACTAAATACCACAAAATTATGCAACATTTAACATCTGTAATGCTGTTGTGTAACCATTAGAGGGCTGTATAACCCTATATTTTTTTAAATTGCCTATCACAGCTATGCTGATGATACCCAGATTTACCTAGCCTTATCTCCAAATGACTACAGCCCCATCGACTCCCTCTGCCAATGCATTGATGAAATTAACAGTTGGATGTGCCAAAACTTCTTCAGCTAAACAAGGAGAAAACTGAAGTCATTGCATTTGGAAACAAAGATGAAGTTTTCAAGGTGAATGCATATCTTGACTCTAGGGGTCAAACAACTAAAAAGCAAGTCAGAAATCTTGGGGTGATTCTGGAGACAGACCTTAGTTTTAGTAGTCATGTCAAAGCAGTAACTAAATCAGCAAACTATCATCTTAAAAACATTGCAAGAATTAGATATTTTGTGTCCAGTCAAGGCTTGGATAAACTTGTTCATGCCTTTATCACCAGCAGGGTGGATTATTGTAATGGTCTCCTTCCCAAGAAGACCCATTAGACAGCTACAGCTCATCAGAGGCAACTGCTGCCAGGATTCTGACTAGAACCAGAAAATCTGAGCATATCACACCAGTTCTCAGGTCCTTACACTGGCTTCCAGTTACATTTAGGATTGATTTTAATAAAGTACTTTTACTCGTTTATAAGTCACTCAATGGCCTAGGACATAAATACATTGCTGATATGCTCACTGAATATAAACCTAACAGACCACTTAGATCATTAGGATCGAGTCAGTTAGAAATACCAAGGGTTCGCTCAAAACAAGGGGAGTCCGCTTTTAGCTATTATGCCACCCGCAGTTGGAACCAGCTTCCAGAAGAGATCAGACGTGCTAAAACATTAGCCACATTTAAATCCAGACTCAAAACTCATCTTTTTGGCTGTGCATTTGTTGAATGAGCACTGTGCTACGTCCGAACCGACTGCACTGTATTTTATGCATAATCATTTTCTATTTCTGTTTTAAATTCATTTTAAATCAAGTTCTAATTCCCTGTCTTTATTTTTTTTAATTCCTTGTTTTTATTGCTTATTTTACTTTTTTAATGACTATTTTACTTCCTTTTATGTAAAGCACTTTGAATTACCACTGTGTATGAAATGTGCTATATAAATAAACTTGCCTTGCCTTGCCTTGCCTATATATAAATCTAAATCTATGATTGTGTATTCCCTAATTGCTTCAGTCATAATCACTTGCATGTATTAGGTTTTGCATGTGGACATATATTTATTATTAAAGACTACTTTTTGTCAAAAAAAAATTTCCCCCGAAATGTTCATCTGAAATGACCATTTTTGCATTATTATTACAGTCAAATCTGGACAGAAAAAGCATTTTGTTACTCATACTAGATATATATAATAGCTTGATCAGTCACATGAAAGTAATCAGAATAAACCTTTGTGACCAGGGAGATATTTCAAAATATATAATTGAGTGTTCACATATCATGAACAGAGACAAGGTCTGTGGTCAAGACGTGTCTCTCCTCCTCCACAAATCAATCACCAATTGACAAATTCATGTTCAAAAAGCTTTATTAGCATGGTAAAAAGGCTTTATATTGGCAAAGTTGACAGCGCTCTGGGCAGCGAATCAGCCAGTGATTGACAGCGCTCTTGTAAAATGGCATCGGTCATCGTCAGATACCGTACTTTTAGTACTGTACAGTATTCTATCACCGTGTCCTAACTACACATGACGTGACGCAATGCCGCGACGCGATAAAAGGTATCCTTTCCATGTTATCGCAGTTTTTGTCCTAACTAGCCGCGACGGCAACACGCGAAATTTCTAGTTTAGAAATGGTTTCTATGTGGATATGGTCTAATCGAACCAAATATGCTATAACTGAAGACTGTATGTAGATAACCAGGTCCTGTAGTGATTGGGCTAAATCAAGACAACTTACCCGGAGTATCCAGTATCCTGATAATGATGGTGATATCATTCATCTGTGCTATTCCTAAGAAATCATCTTAACAGTGTAATGTTAGTGTAGCAGCAGATAAATACTGATAACACAATAATAATAAAAAAAACTCCTATCTTTATATCACTAAAATGAAACAAGAAGCCATGGTTATAGACTCTCACGTTGACACATGTAAACACAACACTGACATCTTCACTTCCAGGTCAAGAAGCTGTCGATCAAAAACTCAGTAGCCAATGAGAACACGCCACTGCTAGCCCCCGCCCCCACAACAGATTTTTCCCAGAATGACAAACGTAAACGAAAACATCAGAAGCGTAAATGAAAACTCTGGAAGCGTATTTGTAAATACAGATCAGTGAAAGAAAGAGGAGGAAACAGTTAGCAAAACATGCAATGTATTAAAAACGAAGTCAAAGATTTTGCCTGCGATATTTTTTTCAATTTCAAAGACATTTTATTCAGTTTCAGCTTATATATTCGTAAGTTTCTTGTAAAATTACGTTCATTTTTATTGGCACAAAAGTAAATCCATAGAATTCGGGCAGAAGTCAAGTTCACGGCCCCTTCAAAAAGAGCAGAGATTTCCCTTTACTTCCGATTTCCTCTGGCATGGTATACTGTATATAGGCATGTGTTTTGTACGAGTATACGTTTACGTATATTTAAGTGTCAAATAAAAAAGTTTTTTTGAATATTTTGTCCATACTGTCCATACAGACGAGCCGCAGCTGTTGTGCAGTGAACTGAAGACACTGATGTGTGTTTGTCAAGTCACCTTTATTTATATCACACTTTTAACAATACAGATTGTGCCAAAGCAGCTTTACAGTATCAAATGGCAAAATAATATGCCAATAATGTAAAAGGACAATAGTAAACAGTACATTTTCAGTTAAAGGCAGTTCATCATTGATTCAGTGTGTGAATTGTATGAGTGTGTGTTGTGTGATGGACCAGCCGTCTGTCTTGTGTTTCCACATCTTATATTATGTAAATGTTCACTATCAGATGCAGGAAACTGTGAAGTGCAGAATGCTGTCAGTAAAAGTGCAGTCTAAAGAAACGGATCTGAGAAACAAACTGTTGATTAGTCTGTTTGATTAGAGGAGTCTGTGAAAGCTGGGGTCTGTTCTTCATCTGTGGATTACTCAGTTATCTGTATTTATTGTTGATGATTTGATCCAGGATTGGTTAGTTCTTTGAAGCTCATCCTGGAGTAGTTGTCATAGCAACAGGTCCTTAAACTCAAACCTGCTCCGGATCAAGCTTATTTCACCTAAACAGGATTAGACTGAATCATTTTAAGTGAAGGTGATACTGAAAATCTCTCCCAACCACTGCTACTTTCTTACAAATGTACCTTATTCAACCAGAAAAATAATTTTGAAAGATTATAATTTTAAAATTCTTGAAAATAATTAAAATGTTATATAACCTATAATAATAGATGCAACCAATTTTACTCATTGAGAGGTTTATTAGTGAAGGAATAATTATCTCATGATTTAATTGCAGTCAAACACACATTATGGCTGTCCAACCCATCTGTCAGTAGCTGGAAGTCACTGATGTTGTGTGTTCTTGAGAAAACCTGAATAAAACTTTACCGGCCCACGTGGATCATGTGAGACTAGAAATCACAAACATACATCAGATTATCCTCATTGTTTTGGATTTATGGGGGTTTTATATCCTCAATCAGTAATATGTCCTGTCAATCATCTAGATTCTAGATGACTGCAGAAAGTCTGATGAATCTGACTGAATGTGTAACTTTATGACAGGAGAATAAGAAAAAAGTATCCAGCAAGACTAGAAATGTGATGAAGAATTAAAGTAAGTTTTTACACAACTTACAGTTTGGCTTTCTTCTCTTCATACTGTCATATCTAACAAGTATTTGTCTGCTTTTCTCCCCACTGCTTTGCATTTCATTTCCAGGCTCCATTTTTTTTATGTATTCTTGTTTTTGCTTATCTGTGGTTTCTGCATTTCACCTCCAATCTCCATTTGTATCTGTTCAATCACACAGACACCATTTAGTCATCAAAGTTAAGGTACCTTAGTGCAATTAGATTTGCTTTTAAAACTTGAACAAATACTCCTAAAAATATCAAATGAAACTGAAGTATGTGATGTTGGTTGCCTATGAACATATTAGAATGAAATTTTGTTTCAGGTATTTTCACCCCCAAAAAAAAGAGAATTTTCTTTTACCTCATCTCATCCTGATTCTCTCAGATACATCAATGATCATGGGAAACTGTAAATTAATAAAAATAAAACAGAGTTATCATCATAATGTAAATACAGTAGCTGAACTGATGCTATAGATTCAGATCGTGTGAACAATCATAGACCATTCCAACTCAAGCATGCATAAACAAACAAAAACAAAAAATTTAAATAAATAAATTAATTCATAAGTTGGCTATTTTTAAAAATATGTCAGGCAGTCTTTCATTTATATACTAATAAAACGATAATAAAAAATAGTCTGGACTCTGCTAATGCTATAAATTCAGACACATCCACAGATAAACACATTACTGTTTGTCAGATATTAAAGCCTTTCATGCATACAGTAATAAAAACAGATCATGATTCATCACAGTGTTAAACATCCATCACACTATTACGTTTATTAAAATGACAGGTCTCTCTCTCTTGGCAGGTCTTCCAGCCAATTCCATCAAACCTCTACAATTAATCCAAAATGCTGCTGCAAGATTAATCTTTAATGAGCTGAAAAGAACGCACGTCACACCTCTGTTCATTAATTTGCACTGGCTACAAATAGCCTGTAAATTAAATTCAAGGCACTAATGTTTGCCTACAGAACCAGCACTGGCTTTGCACCCCTTTACCTAAATACATTACTTCAGATGTGCCTCTAGAAGCTTGTGTTCTGCAAGTGAACGATGCATTATTGTTCATCCCAAAGAGACACAAAATCTTTCACCGACTTTTACAATAACTGTTCCCTCCTGCCCAACTCAATCCTTAGCCATCTTCAAGAATCAGCTAAAAACACATCTCTTCAATCTTTATTTGACCCTCGAACTCTAGCACTCTCTATTCTAATTTTATTTTATCCATCTGTCTACTTTTTATTTAAAAAAAAAAAAAAAAAACACACACACACATTTGACCCTCTATCAATTGCATATTTATTCTCTAACTGCTAGCTTTTCTTGTAAAACTAACACTAGCTTTCTTTTTTCTATTCTGTCTACTTGTTTCTTATAAAAAAAACATTAGATTTCTTTTTTCTATATTCTATCTACTCATTTTCTTAAAACAAAACCTTTCTACGTGTACTGAGTTAAGCTAACTGAGACTTGTCACTTTTCATAACACTTGCATGTTGTTGCTCTTTTGTTGGTTTTGATTGCTTCTAATGTCCTCATTTGTAAGTCGCTTTGGATAAAAGCATCTGCTAAATGTAAATGTAAAATAAATAAAAAAATTTCAGTTTCAACTAAATAAGGCCAATGACATTCACTTCATTAACACAAGCACTAATGATGTAGATGTTGCTTGAATATGCATGAACTTAAATATACTGTTTCCACAAAATACATTTAAAGTAAAACTATGTTAAAGAATCTGACCTGTGATGAGTGAAAATTTCAGTCAGCAGTGGAGTGAGTTTCATCAGGACGCTGGAAACATGAGTGTGTCGTCAGTCAATGGTTTGCTATTTATTATACAAAGACTCCACCCCCTTCAGTGTGGGCTGGGTTTTGTGTGGCTGGTGTGAAAACTCCATGGAGCTGGAAAAAGCCAGGAGCTGAAAGACTGTAGTCTGGATGACTCTGTGATGTTGGATGTTGCTCAGGGGCCTGTTCTCTGTACATTGATTACTCAGTTAGCTGGATTTTATTGTGGAGTTGCTGTCATAGCAACAGGTCCATCATTTTAAGTGAAGGTGATACTGAAAGTCTGTCCCAGCCACTGCTACTTTCTTACAAGTGTATCTTATTAAATCAGAAAAAAAGATAGTGATTTTAAATTATTTTGAAAATAATCAAAATGTTGCTTAAGACTTGACTAGTTTTACACATTGAGAGATTTATTCATCCATGTGACTAAACCAGTAAGAGATAATAGTCAACAGTAACCTGAAAGAAATTCAAGGCACATTTAATCATTGTTTTATTAATGTAGAATGAAAGAAAAACAGAAGCAAAAAGAAGGAAAATAAAGGTCCAGTAAACATTAAACATCAGCATCAGCTGTTCCTCGTTTGCTGTAGTTCATCCAGCTAAAGATATAAAAAGAGACAAAGATGGAAAAATCAAAGAGTATTTTGTTAAAATGATCAGAGTCCAGCATCCCTTTAAAACACATCTGCAGTACCATAGAACTCTTAAACTAATAGTTCACTCAAATATCATCAGACCATACAGACACAGTATTCTTTCTTCATGCAAAACATGGAATATACTTTCCTTCTTGTGTTAAAGTAGAAGAAAATTAATCAGTTCCTGTACAGGAATTAAATACTGTTCAATATAAAATGTTTCTACAACAATCATGTAAAAGCTATAAAAGCATTAAAGAGTATTTGTGCTGCCCTAGTCTAGAAGCCTTTTGTTTCCATGCTTTCCACACTGAAATAAGTTCAATCATCTCTCGCCCGCTAGACTGTTGTTCTTTTGTTGTAGTTATTATAATAGACTATTCTATAAGTAAGCAATTTGTAAGAGAGCCCATACTGTATTGTGATAGAGAGCTGGGGGACTATTGTGATGGTGGAGGCCGGACTGTATGGTCATAATAAGTCATAAATAATGACACCATATGAGTCCCGGCTGTAGGGCATTGTTGGGCTTGTCTTTATTCATACACTGCATAAAAGGTTTTGCCTTTTGGGTTGCAGGTAAAAAGCAGGAAGGTTGGATGTCAGAAAAGAGTGCTACTTTTCTAAAGAGGCAACAGGACAAAGAGAGTTCCCGTTCTGTGGTCTTGTCATGCCAAGGGAGTTGAATAGGATGCTGTATTTAAGGCATCAAAGAAGCGCCCTGTAAAAGCTATTATGCGGTTTGTCCTGTATTCACAGGCATACACCATATGACCTCCAGACCATATGCATAACAAATTCTCAGTTGATAATTAATCATTCTTTTTGCGCAAATGATTGTTTTATTTGTGAACGTAGCTGCTTGAGCAATGCTTTAAAGGGGTCATCGGATGCCCATTTTCCACAAGTTGATATGATTCTTTAGGGTCTTAATGAAAAGTCCATAACATACTTTGTTTAAAACTTCTCAATGGTAGTGTAAAAAATACCTTCTTTACCTTGTCAAAATCAGCTCTGTTTTCAGCAAGCCATTATAGTCCATGTTGCTTTAAATGCTAATGAGCTCTGCTGACCCCGCCCCTCTCTGAAGTGAGGAGCAGACTGTAAACTGTAAAAAGCCGCGAAACTGGCTAACTAGCACATATTAGGAAAGGCAATTTGCAAAGATTCATAAAAGAACCCTTATACTCACTTCTTCTGTAGATGAAGCTGGATCACGAATGATTCGCGCAAACATAGACGCATTTAGGCAGGGGTGTAGCCATTATTTCAGAAATGAGGGGGACAGAAATGTAATATATATATATATATATATATATTACAATATAACTTTTCTGTAATATATATAACCTACCAGTCAAAAGTTTTTGAACAGTAAGATTTTTAATGTTTTTTTTAAATAAGTCTCTTCTGCTCACCAAGCCTGCATTCATTTGATCCAAAATACAGTTTTACTATGTAAAACAACTACGTTCTATTTGAATATATTGTAAAATGTAATTGATTGCTGTTATCAAAGCTGTATTTTCAGCATCATTACTCCAGTCTTGTGTCACATGATCCTTCAGAAATAATTCTGATTTGCTGCTCAAGAAACCTTTCTTTAATTATCATTATTATTATTATTATTATTATTATTATTATTATTATTATTTAAAACAGCTGAGTAATTTTTTTTTCAGCATTTTTTGATGAATAGAAAGATCCAAAGATCAGCATTTATCTGAAATAAAAAGCTTTTGTAACAGTATACACTATACCATTCAAAAACTTAGAGTCAGTATAATTATTATTTTATTTTATTTATTTATTTTTT
>JAFVLL020025198.1:0-25922 GCA_021397915.2 Tor tambroides | reverse complement strand
TCCATCCACCCTATGCCCTTACGAGCTTAAAATCTGTCTATTTCGTAGCTCAAGCATATGACTGTTTTTACTGCATTGATAAACATGAAAGGGACTTGGCGGTTATGTCAATTCAAATATAACCTGCGTCCCTATTTGCTTTTATCTTAACCCTGTAATGAAAGCGAGTGGTGCAGTGCCTGTGAGTTTTGTAACAGTACTGTGGTGTAGCAGTGGGCGCTGTTTTCAGACACCCACACACACTGCACTGCTGCTCCCATCACAGCACCAATCCCTCCCTCCCACTGAGAGATGAGATTTTCACACAATCCACCTGCACAAATGCACACAGCAGCCAAAATTTACTTTTTGCTACACCTGCCAATAGTGGCTGAATATCTCTTATTTGCTATGAAACAGTATTTTGCATTTTAATTAAACTATTTTATATATTTTGTTCAGTTGAATAGGTAAGGTGATCCAGTCTCTTAATGAAAGTCTCTCAATGAACGTGCACCTATGATATTGCTCCTCAGAGAGTATTTTTAATGGTTTATTCCAGGAATATTGTACATACAGTAAATTGCCCTTCAAAATGCAAAGTGGAATTATGGCCAATATCAGCATGAATCCTTTTCAGACATAAATGCATTAAAGTATCCTGCAATAATAATTGAAGATGAGCAATAATGATTTTCTCTTTTGATTAGGTAATAAAGGACATGCACTACCATTCAAAAGGGTTTTTTAAAATTAATACTTTTATTCAGCAAGGACATATTTAATTGATCAAAAGTGACAGTAAAGACATTTACTGTATAATGTTGCAAAAGATTTCTCTTTCAAATAAGTGCTGTTATTTTGATCAAAGAATACTGAAAAAAAACCGGTTCACAGTTCCCTAAAAATATTAAGCAGCACAACTGTTTTCAACACTGAACATTAAAAAAAATGTTTCTTGAGAATCAAATCAGCATATTAGAATGATTTCTGAAGGATCATTTGACAAAGAAGCCTGGAGTAATGGCTGCTGAAAATTCAGCTTTGCATCACAGGAATAAATTCGATTTGAACTAGAATTTTAAAACAGAAAATAAAGAATTAAATAATATTTCAAAATATTACTGTTTTTTGATCAAATAAGATTTCTATATTTTGTATTGATAGGTTTCTGTATTAATCAATACATCTTTGGTGACCGTTAGAGACTTCTTTCAGAAACATAAAAAATCTTACCAACCCTAAACTTTCCAGTAGTGTGTGTGCACATCACAATCAGACATGCTTTTTGGCAGCTGTGATCCCTGGTAACTGGATTAAATTTGACCCAGGTTTCTTAAATATTATATTTATATGTTATGAATTTGTATTTTTTTATATATCTATAACATGTTTTCATAGTTTTATAGTTCATAATGTTGTCCCTTATCAATCATCTAAAAATAAAAGAATTTATGCTGATAATGTCCAAAAACCTTACTTAGGCGTTATAAATTAATTTAGAATGCTACATTCTTTAGTAGAATTTTTGTTTGATTTTAAGTTGTGTATTAGCTTATAGAATTAAACTGTGTATTATGACACTGGTGTGTTACACACACATCTATAGTCCCAGCCACATCTTAGAGGTCCTCTGTAACTACCTGCTTAAATCATCTGCCTTTTTTCCCTTTACTGGTCTCGGCCTCCCTCCAGCCTTCCCCACCATGGTGGACAACCACGTTGGACACAACTCCAGCATGGCCTACATGGGAGGCATGGAGCCTAAACCAGTGTACCCACCACCCCAGGTCACCCCCTCGAGGTACTCCCCAGTCCCGCGCCACATGCTGGGAGAGGAGGACTTCACCAGGTCAGAGTCGTGGATTTACTCATCTATTCACTCACGATCACTCACTTCTTCACTCCAGGGTTCCCACGACCACAGAAAACCTGGATATATCAAGAAATTAACATTTCCAGGCCTGGAAAATCATGCAAAAGAAAATTTTCACAGCTAATGTAGTTTTTTATTCTTCGACTCAAAAATATTTAACCAGCTAGAAATTGTGATCAAATTAATTCTGAAACAAATGTTCACGGAAAAAAAATCATAGAAATGTATTAGTCAAAAAATGTGGGAACCCTGTCACTCACTCAAATGTCACTTTTCAAATGCACTCATGCACAAATCACAAAACAACAACACTTGCATGTCCATATATATATATATATATATTTGATTAGAAAAGACCATTGTTTTCCCACAATCAGTGCTACAGTTCTTCAGCTTTAGTTGTTTAATTTCTTTTTGGCGATACTGTTCACATTTTCTGATGTAACTGGGCAAAGATAGAACAAATAAAAATGATTTTAAGTAGGTGTCGAGTGTGGGCTGAAGAACGTCTACGAGGTGTGTAATGACTCTCTGTGGTGGTGTGTTTGTGAACATTGCTTTAACGAAACATGACTGGGTGTATAAAGTCTCCAACACGAATCCCAACACGGCAAACAAACACTCTGGATATAAGAGATGCTTCTGGCATGGGGTCAAATGTTTTGAAGTCACGGCCACTGTTGCCTGGACGTGAGCTGGGTTTCACCTCTTCGAGCATGGACTCCCTGGAGTCTGTGAGTCAGCCCGGGCCCCAGAGCTGACTCGTCCCTCTCTTGCCATCCAGCTGAATGCATCCTCACTTCTGCATGTGTGTTTTTGTCTCCGTCTGTGTGCATGTGTGTCTTCATACAGTATGTCTCTGTCTCTGTGTGTCTGAAAGCGCCCCATTTACTGTGTGATTTCTGTACCCCCAATAGGGCCGAGCCCATTTACAGTGCCATCCACAAACCTCATGGGGACACCAGCCCTCCCTCCCCCCATCTGTGCAACAGGGGGTCTGGGGACGTGGGCTGCAGCCCCGCCCCGCCTGCTCTGTGTCAAAGCCTGGTCCCGTACACCGGCAGGTACTAACCACTGCTTCTCGCTCTGCCTGGCTTAGCTTAGCATAGCTTAGTTAACCTGAGAGTTATCACCATAGCGCCCCCCCCCCCCCGCACGGCCAACCTCCTCGCCCCTACCTCGGCGCAACCTGCAGCGTGACACAGGTAAGGCCTTGAGGTGAAATGGCTCCCTGCCTCAAGCCGCATACTCCTTTGCAGTGTGGAGGAGATGAAGCACGTTTTTAGCTTGTGGTATTAAAATCTTTAAGGCCTGTTCACACCAAAACGAATGTTTGCAACGAAAAATTAATCACTTGGATTTGTCTGTTCAGACCAATGCGTAAAGGACAAGAGATGGACTAAATGCAAATGCAGATTAACTTTCTAACAGTAGGTGGCACATTAAGAAAAGCAGAAAACTACCCTAGAAAACTACCCTGGTTATTCTGGGACACATAGCACTACGTAACTGTACATGGATACGTCTATTCGCTCACGGTCACTCACTTCTTCAGTCCTGGAAAATATCAGGGGATTTTTTCAACACTTCCATACCTGTAAAAATCATACAAAAGTAAATTCATTTCTACAATTAATATGGTGTTTTTAAAATACTTTGGCTTTAAAATACCAGCTAGAATTTATGAGTGCAGTTTATAAGATAATCAACATTTCCTGGAAAACAACTAAATAAGTCATGGAAATTTGATTGATTGGTCAAAAAGTGTGGGAACCCTGTCACTCACTCACATGTCACTTTTCAAATGCACTCATGCACAAATTACAAAAAATAAAAAGATGGAAATGAAATTAGAACACCTTCCCGTAAAGAAAATCTGTCGCATTGATGGCATGCAACTGTTTGTGGCGGTCTGAACAGACACATTAACATTCATTCAATATAAAATGTTTATCACACCAAATTTTCACACTGAATATTTGTCTTGGTGTAAACAGACATTTAGGCACCTGTAGAGTCAAAAGAATGAGGGCTTTCAACTTTTTACCCCGGGTCTAACCATGTCTGTCGCATTCTCAGTGTGCAAATTATTCAGGAGGGTACTTTTGGAACACAGACGGTTCAGGTCTAAAGGGATAGTTGCAAGAGATAGTATTCAAAAATGAAATTTCTGTCATCATTTCCTCACCCTCATATCCTTTCAAACCTGTATGACTTGAATCACTATGAAGATATTTAAAAAAATGACCCATACAGTGAAAGTCTTTGAAAATATCTTTTTTGTGTGTTCCACAGATGAAAGAATGTCATACATGTAGTAAATGATGGCAGAATTTTCCTTTTTTAGCTATGCTTTCTCTTTAATCTTGCACAAATAGCTTTTGCGGCTCTTACCATAGCATTTTAAAGACTTTTTATTCAGAAGAGTGAAGGTTTTTATGATGGATTTGTGAGATGTAAATCTACAATAAAGTGATAAACAATGGCACTAATTAAGCAGAGGTATCATCCCATATACTGATCCCAAAGGAAAGTGCTCAAGTAGCCCACTATTGCTATCATTTTAGGAAAATGCAACAATTTATTACATTCTATTTTTTTAGGTTATTGAAACTTTGAAAATGCTAGTAAAATATACTTAAGTCAAATGGGGTGTTCAACACCACCAAACTCCCCCTAATTCGTACCCTGCCCATTTTGTACATTTGTATAATCCCAGATAGTATGTGAGTTTAAGCCATCCTCCTTTACCAGCCCATATAATGTCCTGGTGTTTTGTGTGTGCTCTCTGAAGCAGTCTTAGTCTGAGTGATGTACTGTGACTGGCTGTCTGGGATGGGTATCATCCACTTTACGTACCACTATGTGTCAGTGATTGTCGTTCAATCCTTGCAAACATACTGTACTTTAGTACAGACCCTACAATATACCAGGCTAATCATTCAATTTATTTTTCAACCAATCACCCAACATATTAACCTTTAGCACATATTTCGTCAACAGCTCACTTGTCGATACCTCAGATCATGCAGTTTATTGAAGAGTGTGCACTATTAGCAGATAAACCTGCAATTTAGGGCTGGTAGAATCCATGGACTTACATTGAAGTACTAGAGATGCTATGCTTTTTTTTTTTTTTTTTGACCCAGAGGTCACTAGCAGCACCCATACAAGCACATAGCAATGTGCTAAAAAACCTACATTCAGCACAATATGAAGGATTCTTGTTTATATGCAGAGCCATTCTTCCACAAGGTGCCCACAAGGCTGTGTGTGATGTGATCATGAATGTATATAACAATACTGTCCTCATGCACGTGTATGTTTGTATGCTCATCATCAACGTGTATAGTAGCATTGCCGTAGGTGTGACAAAGACTGAAGCGTTCACAAAAGATTTATTATCCTCCAAACACATAAATACACACTCATGGAACCTTCCAACACAGGAATGTTTGGCTTCTGTTGCAGTTATGTAAATATAAACAGTAGGGCTTGCTCTTACCATAAATGTATTGGGAAGTGAGAGGCTGATTCTGCAGTCAGACTACAAATGAGTAGTGGCGCACATTCCTGAAGCTGTCATGATTCATTTGAATGGGGGAAAGCAGGCCACAAACACACACACACACACAGGGTGCTCTGCCAATGCCCATCACACACACAGATACACTTAGACAGTCTGTCATAATGTGCTGACATGAACACACACTCCCTTTGACATGCAGCCCAAACACACACACACGCACACACACACATACAGTATGAAGCACAATATTTAAACCTACACAGGGCTACGCCTACCTAAGTACATAAATAGTGTTCTGTTATCCCACTTTGCTCTTCACTGTCCCAAAGTAAGCTGTCAAAGTAAATCTGAACCTTATCACAGTCACCCTGGAGGTCTCCCTAGAGGCTAATAAAAGTTTTTACAGGCATATATACTTTGTGTTGGTGTACAGTGACAGTTCACTCCTGGAGGATTCTGCCTGTGTGTGTGTGTGTGTGTGTGTGTGTGTGTGTGTGTGTGTGTACATGACTGAGTCACAGGAGAGACTCAGATAGGCCCTCTGCCCATCTGTGCTTCCCCCACACTTGCATGGTGGTCACGGACACATTTAGATCCCTCCATCTGACCCAGTACACACTAACGGCCTCTTGGCTTCTCTACCAGCTGAATACATTATGGAGATTCGGGGGAGATCTCCCACCCACCATTTGGATTGCAGAACACAATCGGCCGTGCCGCCAGTCGAACAGGCTAATGACAATCTGCTCGCACACTCATGTTCACAAATGACGGACATGCATTTAGACACACTCACAAAGCCAGACAAACATAGAGATGTGTATACACACAATATCAAATTTCAAATAGTTCAGGCCATTTCTGACCATGTTTGATTATGGTTTTCAAAAATGGCTTCCTTGTATGACTCATGGAGTTTGTTTTTCCATTCAGTGCATTACATCACTTGGTGAGACTCGATGTATTTCGTGGCTAAAGAGTGCCACATGCACAACAGGGTGAATATGAAGCCTAATAAGTATAGGTCGGGGATTTTGGGGAAGAAAACAATGATTAGATAAAGTTCACACTAAGAGCTTAGTGACCTTTATTAGTTACCTTTGTTTACCTTTATTAATAAGCATTCTTTAAATTTGTAAGCAGATAGCTGTGCATTGCAGTTTATCTGATTATGGTTGATGCTGCAAACTATATATCATATAATGGATATGTATATTAAATACAACTCAATACAATAAAAAAATCATTAAATAAAAGTATTTGTATATTTAAATATGTAAATAGTAAATATTCAAGAATGGTTGATTCAAAGATTTTGACCATTTTAAAATGTAATTTATATTTTTTGTCTTGGCATACACAATGTTCATTGTTAAGATCAGTTTCATGCAGTGAACTCTTTATTCACATAATCCTCCCTTTATAATATATAATAAATATGCACCATTCAAAAGTTTGGGTTCATTGAGATTTTTTTTTTTCAAGAAATGAATACTCGATACTTGATCAAAAGGCATTTATAATGTTACAAAATAATTATATCTCAAATAAACACAGTTTTTTTTTTAACCTTTCCATTAAAGAATCCTGAAGTAAATGTGCCATGGTTTACAAAAAAAACAAAAAAACATTAAGCACATTTATAACCAGAATTAAAGAATAAAGAATTATTTCTGTAGGATCATGTGACACTGAAGACTGGAGTAATGATGCTGAAAATTCAGCTTTGTGTCACAGGAATGTATTTTTTTCTTTTAATTGAAGTAATATTTAACAATATTCCTTTTTTTTGCTGTATATTTGATTAAATAATGTTACATTAGTGAGCATAAGAGACTTTTTCAAAAACTCATATAACTTTTGAACGGTGGTGTATAATCAAAAGTACAGTACATGTCAA
Source organism: Tor tambroides (assembly GCA_021397915.2). Lineage (NCBI taxonomy): Eukaryota > Metazoa > Chordata > Actinopteri > Cypriniformes > Cyprinidae > Tor > Tor tambroides. The sequence goes on along the minus strand of JAFVLL020025198.1, from coordinate 18,638 downwards.
CACTGTTTAGGCCTAGTTAAAATGTGAGTTAACTTATTTATCATTTAATCTGGCTGCCATGTTATTTCAACTATTATTCCTAGACAGAGGTTTTGGTAAATCTGGTTTATATATATGGTTGTGTTTCAAATACTTTGTAGTATGTTGTAAATTTGCACTCATTTAAGCTACCAGGGTAACTTACAACTGAAGCAACCTTTCCCCGGCTGAGTAACTAAAAGCTTCAATTTCTCAGTACCATTAACAATTCAGAATATAAATCTTTATACCATCATTGTCAATAAAGCAACACTATGAATGTCAAGCAATTTCATCATCTGTCATTAGATTTAGTTTATACAGTGTAAATAACTGCCAGGATCCAATTTGATTGAACAGGGGTACTTTTTGGCAGCTTTACTCAGTGACGCACCTGATTGTTAACTGTTGACATGCTTGGTTTATTCTTAGCTGCTCGGAGAGCCTGGAAATATCTTGAACGTCTCTTGGCGTGAAGTCAAATGGGACTGAAGTAGTGTGTTCTGTGGAAGAGATCGGTGGTTTTTACCCAGGGCTTTGAAAGCATGGAGAGAAAGAGGAAGGGAGAGCAGCCCATAGCAGCCATGAAAGCCATGAGCCTGTGATCCTGCCAAAGAGAACATGTTTTCCAAGGAGAATTATGTCTCTGCGTGTTTCCGGAGAACAGTATCCACTGTGTCCACCATTAATCACCCAAACAGAGCCAGTTACTTAGAGCGGAAAGAGAAGCAGACAGACTGCACTGGGGCATTGCAATCCAGTAAACCTCTGAGCCTTGTGGTCATCCTTCAATGAGGTCGAGAAATTGTAGCCTGTGCCACAAAGGTGGGGTGGTGGGGGCATATATGCCATAGAGATTTTTGGAGAAGGAGTGACAACAATAAACACTCTACAATAGTTGAAATCTGTCATATCCCCCTTGTTTTTACTCTAAGAACAGACATGGCCATTTGTGACTTGAATGTTTGAGGCTTCTGGTGTCAATCACTCTTAGTTTATTATCTTTTATTATTTTAATGTATTTTCGTAATACAAACACACTGGTTTGTAGCACAAATAGTTTTAATGTTTGCTACACTAAAGCAGACACCTTTTACTTTCTTAATGCACATTTCTGGTATTTCTGATTCATTTTTGCAAGCAGTTGCAAAGAAAAAAATCAGTCTTTCTAATCTTTAATTACAAAAAAGTAACTTCCTCCCTCCTCTGAAGCAGCTTTTCTTGTATGCTGGCCACATGGACTATTGCATAATGTTAACCAAATAAATATCTACTTAGACATTGTTTCACATGCAGATACAATTTCTAATTTACAAATTACTGATTTTTATAGCAGCCACTTTTCATAATCCAGTCAATTCCTGATCAATAACTTCATAATCAAGGATGCGTTATTGTGTTGGACAGTAGGAGTATGTTGATGTGGCTTGGTAAGAGTTAAGTCTCACCCTGTTGCTGCAGGGGTGACAGCGTGACAGGCGATGTGGTGCTGTTTCCCATCACTCCCCTACACTTAGAGAAAGCACACATATACACATACGGCACTTTACCGCTGGTCTGGAGTGAGATACAGAGTCCTGGGATCATTTTCTTCATAACCCTGCCGGGTAGCTAGAGGCAGGCACCATGTTCACTGTTAATATCTCGTCTTCCTTGCCAATGGTGAAGTCCAATGTAGAGAGACGAGGCCGGACAAGCATCACCCTCATGAACAGGTAGGTCCAGGTAGTGGTTTGAGTGAGTGACTGTTTGCATCTGATAACTGCTTTATCTTGTTGTGTACCACAGCTCTGCAATAGCAACATATTCGCTGTTCGTTTCTTTATTTGCTTTGGTAAAAGGTGAATTTTAAATCAGTTCTACTAATCTCCCAGCACATCTTTTTAATAAAAGCATATACTCACTTAATTAGGTACAAAATGTACATTTATTACTAGCCCTAATAAGTGTTTGATCTAGACATTAATAATAATTGCCTTAAATTAACACAGTTAACATAAAATCTGTTTCATATTATTTAATCAACCTGATCTTAGTGTTTAATCAACAAAGCGTTTGGTATCCAGGTTGTGTGCCATTCAGAAATGAATTATGTTTAAATTGAGGTAGCAACATAGAATTGCAATTTGAATTTGAATTTAAGGAAACTCAAAGAAATCCATATGGCTATTTATGTATTTTTTAATTTATTTGTTTAATTATTTATTGCTAGAAAAGCAGTGTTTATGAAAATAAAATATTTGTTTGGAAATTTTGAAAAAAGCTTTGAAAGTTTGTATGCCTGATGGTAGAACCAGGGTGGTGGAACACTTCATTTTCCAGAATTGCAAGCTGCATTTAAATTTATCTTCCTGTCATTACAATTCAGTTTTCTGTGGAAATTGAGCTTCTTGAACTAAAAGGGAGCAAACATTTTGAGTTCTGAATTATTCACAACTCTGTCTGGTATATCTTCAAGGTTTTAATATGTTTAATTATAATGTTTGTTTGTAAAATATCAACCTCTACATTGCATGTTCAAAACAGGATAACCAAACGAAATTCATTCTTTTTCCAGTATTTCCAGTTAATCAACCACAGATGTTTAGCATACATGTTCAAAATGAGTGTGTGTGTGTGTATGTATGTATGTGTGTGTGTGTGAGAGAGCATTTTCAATTTGTCAGCTTACAACAGTGATAGACTACAATACAGAGGGATTTAAAAAATAACTTTGCATACCAGAGAGGCAGAAGGCAAGGAGCTGTTGTGCAGGCCATGGTTTTACAGTGTGTCATGTAATAAACAGAGGTAAAAAAGGTGATTAAAATCTGTTTACCACCTTCATTAAATTTATGGACATAAGGTTCTCAGTAACTTGATTCGCACTCCTGTACACCACATTCAGTTTGTATGTTCATTATGTATGTTTCATATATGGACAAAACACTTCCTAAAGCATAACTCGCCTGCTCAGATAATAATAGTGCTGTTTTCAGCATCATAAAGCTGTACCATGGGCAATGGAGATGGAATGGCTCATGTCGAGAGCCAGCCGAGTTCTGTGGTGCAGAATTCTAATGAGAAACATGCATGCTGCACTGCTGAAAGCTGGGAGCTGTCACTATAAACGTGGATGTGTGTTGCATTTTTGGGAACTGTTTTTCGTGTGTTATTCTGCATTTGGAAAGGGTTTTTGACAGCCCCTGAATGTAGTTGGGTCTTGCTGGTGTTCCAGATCTGGGCAGTCTGGAATGCCTCTCTGCCCTGCAGATGAATCACGGCTGCTAAAACAGTACCGCACTCCTGCGCGAGGCAGGGATGAGCTCAGTGTGTGAATGCGTTTTGTGCCCGAGTGAGAAAGTGTGTTAGTTATCGGTGTGTATGTGTTAGCGCTCATTTCTGGAACAAATCTGGAACACTTGCTGTTTAGCTTTGTTGTGGATGAAAGTTTGCCAGTCTCCTCTAGTCGTGACTAGAGCATTGTGTGCTCTCATGAATCTGTTCATCTCGATTTCTGCTCTCTGTAAACGACAGGAGGAAAACGAAATGCAAAATAATAATTTACCTTCTGGCTAGACTGAAACATTGTTATTGTTCCTTTGCCCTCTGAATTCTTATTCTTTCCTGCTGCAGTCTGGGATGAATGAAGCTTTGTGAATATTTTTGAAACATGTCTAAAAACCACCCCAGTCTGAAACTGTTTTTTTCCACTATATTTCTTTTTTTATTGCACATACATGTCTGTCTTTCGTCCTCTCCCTGCTGCTGTGGTGATCCGAGTCCATCCTGATCTCTGACACTGTCGTTCTGCTTGGCAGGGAGCCGCGGAAGATCCTGCTGCACAAAGGTTCCACGGGTTTGGGATTCAACATTGTGGGCGGTGAGGATGGAGAGGGCATCTTCGTGTCTTTCATCTTGGCAGGTGGGCCAGCCGACCTGAGCGGAGAGCTGAGGAGAGGAGACCGCATCCTGTCGGTCAGTAACTGTCCGTGACACTCAGGTTCAAATACTGAAGATGGACAGCAAGAAGTGTCTTATAAAGTGTCTTACATGGAAGCCAGTTTCCACCATGGAATAAAAAAAATAAAATAAAATCGTCATTGCAATAATTTATCTCCTAATTCTGACTTTTTTATTTTTTATCCCAAAGCAGAAACCAGCTTCCATAGTCCACCAAGGCTGCATTTATTTAATCAAACATACAGTAAAAACAGAAATATTGTGAAATATTATTACAATTCAAAAATAATCATTTTTAATTTTAATATAGTGATATAGTAATTTTAATATTTAATATATTTTATACATATTTTATAAAATGGGTCATTCCATGTCAACTCAACCAGAGGTCCCCGGCTCAAATTTTTGATTTTGGTAATATTTTTTCTGAAGAAAATATATAGTGATGAAAGCCAAAATATTAAATGTTGTGGATGAATATTTACTAAGGGGGGTCAAATGGCAATTTTCACCTGAGATTCAGAGCCAACATGGCTCATTCATCCATGACATTTAATATTTTGGCTTTCATCACTATATCAATATTTGCAAAATCAAAAATTTGAGCCGGGGAAGTTTCTGAAATTTGGTTGATTTGACATGGAATGTGCCAAATGTCATTTATTCCTGTGACGGCAAGCCTCCAGTCTTCAGTGTCACATGATCCTTCAGAAATCATTCTAATGTGCTGATTTGCTGTGTAAGAAACATTTTTTTATTATAACTGTTGTAAACAGCTGTGTTGCTTAATATTTTTGTGGAAACCATGATACATTTTTCAGGATTCTTTGATGAATACAAAGAACAGTACTGATTTACTCCCACTTTCAATCAATATAGTGCATTCTTGGTGAATAAAATTATTAATTTCTTTTAAAAAATCATACTGACCCCAAACATATATATATTGTTTAGTGCATATTATATGGAAAGAAAGAGGAATGGATTTTTTCATGATTCCTAATACAATCTGCTCTTTAAATTGGTATGAAGTCTTAGAGAGCTGACATTACATCATGTGATTTGTGTGAGTGTATGAAGTGTGGGGGTTGTTGTTTTATTCTGTTACCATGGTATTGTCCCAGGTGAATGGTGTAAACCTGCGCAATGCTACCCATGAGCAGGCTGCTGCCGCACTGAAGAGGGCTGGACAGACGGTGACCATTATTGCCCAGTACAGACCAGAAGGTAGAGTGGCTCTTTCATTGTGTATCCGTGATGTTTGTCACTGCAAAAGAAACCGTGCTCCCTAGAGGACAATGCATGAGATTAACAATGAGAAGAGATTTGAGCTGATGCATGCAAGTTAGCTTTTTATAGGGTCTTAAAATATGCAGATTCATTTAAGAGCAATAAATAAATCATTTAAACTGTGATTCTAAGAAAAGATCACCTTTGTACTTAGAAATATTATGTGAGATTATTGCATCAAGACCCCAAACCACTCTCGTTTTCCTCACACACCCATGTGTGCCTGTTGTGTCTTGCCTGCTTCTGTAATCACTCCATCTCAGTGGCATACTGCTGCATGTCTCTTTAAGAAAGGTGAACTACTTAGCCTCACCTAGTTTTATGAGAAAGAATCCTTATTTGCAAATGAGGACATTCAGTGACTGATGATTGGTTGGCTTTTGTTGAATCAAGGAGGCAGATTTTAGTTTGACATACTCTGCTCAGTGAAGTGTTCAATAATAAAGCTTCATCCAGAACTATTCATGGAAACAGCGTGACTGCATTGAAGTTTCTTGGAATTCACTGGAATGAGTCGAATCTTTTTAAAGAATCGTTTGAACCGGTTCACAATAAGCAATTCATTGCATCAAATGATATTTAGATTCTAAATATATTTTTATAAGATGAATCACGGCAGCAGAACTGAACTAGGAGACTTGGATTTTGGAAAAGTATTTATAGTGTTATAGTTTATTAACGAAACTGATCGGAAATAGGCCTGTGTGTGTGGCTTGATCGGTACGTTTGCCACACCGGGTGTCATGGACCGTGCGATGACGTAAAAGAATCATTGAATCAGTTTCTTTGAAATTAACTGTTCAAAAGAACCGATTCACGCAAACGAGTCGGACTTCCCAACACTAGTTCACTCGCTTGAATGAAAGTACTGGGACGAAACTGTGCCAGAAATGGGAGGGATCAACCTGAGAGAGAAAAAAAGAGGGGGGAAAGAACTAAATGGACTAAAACCCACAGAGTGAAGGAAGAGCCTGACTTTGCCGTTTTGAAATCTTATTTTTGGCGCAGGCTTAGGTTTCATCTGCTGGATCACAAGGGAGTCTCACTGACAGGAGATATGGAATAAGCGCGCGCTGGTCGCGTGAGCGGGACGGATTGAAATCCCGCGTCTCGGGCGCGAATGAGACTCGGTTTTAAAGAAGAAGGTGCCGCTGTTGGAATGGGAGGAGCGAAGCAGGACAGACCGAAACATTTTCATTAAACTCTTTACTATTTATTTACCTTTCGCGTCGATTCGAAACTTAAGAAAACGACATTTTCCTCCACACCCCGATGTGCCGCATTCGCTAGTTTATTCTTTATTTGTTTGACTTGCTTTTTCTTACCTAACGTTAAAATGTTTTTGGAGTGAGCTGGACATCGAGAGGTTGAGCTGAACACAGCGCTTTAGCCGCCGCCGGGTAAGATCACCTCAACTCATATCCATAGAGTATTGTTAGGAAATATCTGTGTAAAGTATGGAAAACACAGTGTGGTATTATTATACGCTAAACTGACAGTAGAATTGCTTTATGTGCTTCAATATGCTGTTGTGAAAAGGCAAAGCGTCGCTGGTTTTTCACAATGGATTTCTGTTGGCTCGAGTTACATGTTCAACATAGTGTAACGTAGTGCGTTTTAAAATCATGAAAACCATGAAAATAACTTCTTAAGCTGCTCAGCCGTTGGGCTGACGTCACGAAGGCTGTTTCTAGCCTAACAGTATGTTTAATCAGTGAAGGTTTGTGTTGCTGCGCGACACAGGTAAACTCTTTGCGCGAGGATTTTGCGACAGATGTTTTATATTCAAACCATAAACACGACTAAAAGACAGCAGCAAGTCATTTAGTGCTTCATATTTTATATTATCATAAGAAATATGGTGCTTTCATTCAGTATGAAGAGTAGGGTAGTTCACCTTTGAACTAAACTTCAGTTCTGTCAGAATGATCCGGCATATTTGCACTTTGAGGCCTGACGTTTCGTCGTCATGTTTAATGCGTTATTATATGGAGCTTCCTGCAGAGATCAGGACAGGTGCAGGGAAGGGCCCATTCAGGAAGTCTCTTTACCTAAAGAAATGCTAAACATTACTGTCATTTTGTAGTTCAGTGGAAACTACAACACGAAAACTTTGTAATATTGTTTATCTTATTTATGTTAAATGTGTTGCTGCTGCTTATTATGATTTGACACTCTTTCAAATAATTTCTCTAGACCAATAATAATACCATGTGTCAACGATGGTGTTAACTAGCTGTAAACACTAATCAGAAAACGTGGATACATTTGGCTGGCACAGAGGGTAGGAAATCAATTATAGTCCTTGACAAGGTTTGAAGTGCATTAATAACACTGTAACTAATATGTAGTATGTCAGTGCATAGTTCATTCTCTGATGTCTATGTGAGCAATGACAGGAATGTTGCAGTGTAAGTTATCTGTTTCGGCACGCTTTCCCCCATATTCCTCCTTAGTCAGATGCTCCTGGAGTATAAATGGCCTGCCTCTCCCTCCCAAGGGCTCTTACGTCTACATAGAAATAGAAGTGACACATTAATTTGTGCCAGAATAGCTCATTGAATTAGGTGGGAACCAGCACTATGAGGGACATTATGGTTTCTTACTTGAGTGTGAGTGAGTGAGTGAGTGTGTGTGTGTGTGTGTGTGTGTGTGTGTGCGTGCGTGTGTGTGTAAGAAAGGGACAGAGTCTATTTGTAGACTGGCTTCTGTTAAAATTTGAACTCCTCATGTCATACATTAACTTAAGGGACAGCGATTGAACTTGAACTGTGAAGCATTTGTGTCTAGTAGGGACTAACGTTCACAACACATTTTCTTATTTTGCTTTGCATTCTACGTTAAGCTCATAAATGACACATTATATATTTTAAACCATTAAAAGGACATTTGCCCTATATATTTTAATCTGATTGATCTGATTGCGAACTTATTGCGGATTAATTTTTTTTTTACCTTGTACTTCAACAAACAATGAGTAGATTGAAGTCCCCAGTCTCCATTTGTTTTTCTTTTCGATAATTCATTTAACTTGAATGTATGTAACGATACAATTACATGTATGTAATTGATTTATCTAATCAATACATAATATTGCACTGGAACACTTAGAGCAACCTAAACTTGTTCATTTGCAAAATAGCTGTTATAGTTTCATGTTTAAAAAATAAATACATTAAAGAATCTGGATGCCAAAATAAGGATTGAAACAAAAAAGGGACTTAGTCTCAAGTTGTGTGAAACAATTACAACAGTTGCACTTGCATTAGCTTTTGCATTACCTTTTGTTTTTGGAATAATAAAATAAATGTTTCATGCACTTTAGTTCTTTTATTTTAGGGATATTATTATTATTTTTTAGTGATGTATAGTATATCTATTATTTTTTTAGGGATGTATAGTATGTCTGAACTATGCTGATATTACATTTTTTTTATTTTATTTATGAATATTGGTTTTATATCGACCAGTAGAGCATAATTAGTAGTGCATGTGTAGTTCTCCATATTTTTATATATGAGATTGACTTTGCTGTCATCTAAGCCTAATGCTCACTTAAAAAAGTAATCTTCAAAAACGAATAATTTAATAATACTGTTAAATCTAGTCTTAAGCAGATCACAAAACGAATATGCATTTTTTCACGCTGTACATTATTATAATAAAATGAATTGTGAGATGCTACACATTGCTCATTAATTCAGAAATCAGATAAAATAATCAGAACTCTGTAAAGCAACTCTGTTTGTGCTACTAACTTGCATGCCTGTTAAGAGGGCTGTACTAATCATAACCTGTCCCTATACATGTGTTCACGTTGAAAGCACATGGCTACAATATTATATAACTGCATTGACAAAGAGGCAGCCTGTAGCCAATCCCCACTCCCCAAAAATAAAAGCCCTGCACATAATGAAGGCAAGTGAGGCCATGTGAGTCTGAGGCAGAGCTGGCCCAGATTCTCCCCAGATCTTATGTTGACGGGTCATACTTAACGAAGACCTTGAGCTTTAGCATTAGCCTTTGTATGTTGTGAACTGTGTGTCTGACGGGCTGAGAGGACCCAGCTGTCTGTGTCGTCTGTCATATGTGTATTGTATTACCCGTAGAGTGTCTGACCAGTGGGGTGAATTTACTTTCTGCTTTATTCTTTATCAGATGAGTGCAGTGGATGTGAAGCTACTGATGTCTAATTAGAATACTAAGCTTTATACTGCAAACATGGTTCTCCCTAATGCAGTACATGTAGCTTCTCTTTTTTGCTATAATTGTTTTTTCAAGAAGTTTGTCAAGCTGTTTCCTTCCATCTCTCCGCTGGGGTGTTCCCCTGGTTACAGGCAGGTGGTGTCAGGTTACTTTACCTTGCCCTGTCATTCCAGCATGTTAACCCGTTTGTGATAGACAGGGCGTTTACAGAAGAGCTCCCTGCAGGCGCAGTTTCTGCTGACAGTGAAGTCCAAGTTTCGACTTTGCGTTGAGCTTTAGACTTGGAGTTACTGCCATTGAGTTCAAGTTCTCATTCTCATAAAAATTGGAATTCCTGCCTCAGGTTCTGTTTTTTGGAAGATCTGGAAGGTAGACCTTTGATCCTTGGATACAAGGTTACGGAGCAGGTTAAAATTATAAAGTCTTTGTCATGGATGATCTATATTGGACTTACAAGGTAAATCCCAGTGCTTAAGAAAACAATAGTCTTTCCTTGGCTATGTGTTATCCTTGTTTGCCCATGCATTTCAGTGTGTAATTCGGTTGCTAAGCTTGTGAGTTGCTCGACCACACTGCAGCAGAGGTGTACACATTTAATTAAAAAAACTGCCGAACAATCGGCCATCATGCTTCATTGCTGCTCCCCAAAACGAGAGCCTTGTTCACTGTGAAAAATGATTATGGTCCTGACGTTTGTTGGAGGTTTTCATTCCTTTATACTAAATAGTGCATGTTCTACTTAATTAATATGCATAATTAATTATCTGGCAGGAGATATTAGCGTATAGCTCATGCAGATACATGATTAATATCCATCTGTTCTCCAGGTCATTAATCAGTTCTCAATAAGCTACTGAGCTTTCCTTCTCTGCCCTGCGCTACAAGCACCTCCGCTCACAAAACCTGGAGCAAAGCCTGGAATATCACTGTAAATATAGGTGTTGCTGACGAATTATGTGCCTTGTCTCTTTCCAGAATACAGTCGTTTTGAGTCCAAGATCCACGACTTGAGGGAGCAGATGATGAACAGCAGCATGAGCTCTGGCTCCGGCTCTCTCCGCACCAGTGAGAAACGCTCCCTCTACGTCAGGTATCTTCTTCATCCTTGAATTCTTTCATTCAGTTCTACTGATATTTGATAGATATCTCAATATTTATGAGTGCTTTTTCAATCAGAGGAATCTTCATGTAGATCAAACGGTGAATACAAGTGAAATTCTAGTAAAAATAATCATCAAAATAAAGATTTTTTCAGCAGTAATTTTAGAGTATGAGTTCTCTAAAAAGTGTTTGCTAAAAAGTGTTCAGTTATACTTTTTTGTCATCAACACAATCAATTTTGTTTGCAGTGGAACTTAAAGCTGTGAAACAAACTGAAATTGTTTTTGTATTACAAAAATATCCTAAAATGCCTGGATAGTATTATTGGTACCTTTGGGAGATATTTGATTTGATAATTCTACCCTAAATAGTTTCACCATTGTTTACATCTTTATTGTAAGTATTCCATACTTATTCAGCCAGTTTAAATGAAGAAAAGTGCTCACTGTAAAGAAGTTTAGGGTCCATGGGACTATAACCAGTGTCTGTGGACATGGCAGTGGAAAGAAAATGAATTCAAGATTACAATGAAAGATTATGCAAATGGTATAGAAAGAACCAAGAGAATCTACAAAACAAATCCAAGTTCACAAGGTGCAACAGTTTGCAACCACCTGTCACCCTCTGAATGAAATTGGTATCCACGGTAGAAAATGCAAGAAGATTCTTGTTTTGGTGTCTGTTTTGCTGCCTGTGGCACTGGATACCTTGAACCTGTGCATGGCATCATAAAATCAGAGGTCTATTAAGTCATTTTAGAGCAGAACATTCAGCCCTGTGTTAGAGACCTGTACCCAAGTCACAGGTCCTGAGTTCCCCAGCAGGATAATGAGCCAAAACAGGCCTCAATAAACACTTAAGAATGGTTGAAAATAAAACTCTGGAGCATTCTGAAGTGGCCTTATGAGTCTGGGTTTGAATCCAGTTGAACATCTGAAATTGGGAGAAGCACCCATCAAACCTGAGAGAACGGCGCAATTTGCCCACAATGAATGGGCGAAACTACCAGATATTGATTAGGTTTAATGACAAGAACTCATATTAAAAAGCAGTTGACATTTTGATATCTTCTAAAGAAATTATCAATGTCTGATAATAGTTTTAACTTTCCATATTACGTAGTAAGTATAGTTTTGTGCATAAATATATAATCCACTTAATGAACGTGTGGCCTCCTGACGATGGCTTGAACCTAAGGTGAGTTGTGCTCAACGCAGCATTCAGCTGCTGCGGGTTTGAGTCAGCTGACCACACGTGTTAATGTTAAGTGTGAGATCTCAAGGCGTTTTCACATTCCTGCATGTGAGAAGTGTGTTAGATTGGTACAGGCGTGTCAGTCAGTGCTGATCCCACCCTGCGCTGCTCTATCTTAAAACAGAGGCCTGATGTTGTCCTCAATTTAGCTGTGTAGCAAACTATGTGTGTCTTGGTGGGCTTGTAATTAGTGTGTCCTAAGAGAAAGGTATGTAGAAAAACAGGAAGACTTGCTCCACTGGTTTTCCTCCTTTCGTTTGGATTTACCTGTCTGACAAGGTAAAAACATTCAGGTTTGAACACAATGCCTGACTGTGTTTCTGTACTCAATGTCGTCTGCCATCTGGTTTCTCTCTCATGATGTTACTGGGATCTTCTATCACTATTGTGCCCTTCTGTGCTTAACCCCAGGTTGATCCAGGGGACTGACTGTGGAGGGATGTAGCAACGATAAAAAAAAATAGGGGGAACATTTGCCCAATAGATTTACTTTTATTCAGCAAGGACACATTCAGTTGATCAAAAGAGACAGTAAAGATTTTTAAAATGTTACAAAATAACAAAAGATTTTAATTTCAAATAAATGCTTTTCTTTTTTACTTTCTATTCATCAAAGAATTATATAAAATGTATCACTGTTTCCACAAAATGTTTCCACAAAAATATTAAGCATCACTACTCTTTTCAACTTTGATAATAAGAAATGTTTCTTAAGCATGAAATCAGCATATTAGAATGATTTCTTAAGGATCATGTGACACTGAAGATTGAGTAATGGCTGCTGAAAATTTAGCTTTGCTATCACAGGAATAAAATACATTATAAAAATATTAAAATAGTTATTATTTTTAATTGTAATAAAATTTCATAGTATTATTGTTTTACTTTTTTCTCAATTAAATGCAGCCTTGGTGAGCATAATAGACTTTCAAAAACGTTTTAAAAATCGATCCCAAACTTTTAAACAGTGCTGTAAATTTGAAAAAAAAAAGGAAAAAAGAAATAATCTTGCAAAAAGTAGGAGGATGTACATAAATATTTCTAAAATGGTTGCTATGCCTTCGTTGGGAACTGTATTGCAAGTTGCCCTTATTGAGAAAGCATCTGCTAAACAAATTTAACAAAACAAAAAGGTGCAGATGTCCAATGATGTACTGTTGTCTGTGTATGTGTATTCCCACACCCGTCCTTTAATCAAACAAAACAGATGTTTTACAACGGAACCTGAATACCCACTCTTCTAACGCACTGTTGATGTATATATTGTTTCGTTTGGTTTTCCCAGGGCTCTTTTTGACTACGACAGGACCAGGGACAGTTGCCTCCCTAGCCAGGGCCTGAGTTTCTCCTATGGGGATATCCTGCATGTCATCAATGCCTCCGATGATGAGTGGTGGCAGGCACGGCTGGTTACACCCCATGGGGAGAGTGAGCAAATTGGGGTCATACCAAGCAAGAAAAGGTACAGTACTGCTAACAAGCCCAGATAGAATTACAGCATTTCCTCTGTAGTAATGGAGTGTGTTCATTACCAATCATGCATTTTTATTTTTGGATCCACAGGGTGGAAAAGAAGGAGCGTGCACGGTTAAAAACAGTCAAGTTCCACGCAAGGACGGGCATGATTGAGTCCAACAGGGTGAGTGAGTCGTCATCCTTCTCCTGTGAACGGCTCATGGGAGCTGCCCCACTTCCCCTGAGTGTGGGAATTGGTGGCTTCTCTTAGTATCCTGGAGGCTCCTGTTACTGAGCATCTCATTTCTCACAGCCACACAAACAAAAACGTACAATTGCAAACATGCACTGTGCCATCATATTCAGCTATGATGGTTTGATCAATTCTTCTCAGTTCTGGTCCTGGAGGCCCTCCCAATACTTCACATTTCTGATGTTTCCCTCACCACACACCTGATTCAACTTCTCTGCTCATTAGTAAAGTGCTCTATGACCTGAACTGACTGTTGGGGGCCTTCTAGAACCAGGACTGAGAAACGCTTTATTGTATCTTAAAAGGGTAGTTCACCTGAAAATAAGAGTTGTCATTTATTTACCTTCATGTTATTACAAACATGTATAATTTTCTTTCTTTCATTAAACACAAAAGGAGATGTTTGGCAGAATGAACGACATAAGGGTGAGTAAATAATGACCAGATTTTATTTTTGGGTGAACTAAACTTTTAAGGGTGAAGTGTGTAATGGACGGGTCGGGATGCTCAAACAAACAGCAATGTTTTGAACGTGCACAGTGTGCTTTCTTTAAAAAACCGTCTACATATGGCATGCTTGTACACTGCCGTTCAAAAATTTTAGGTTAATATATATATATTGTTTTAGAAGAAATTAATACTTTTATTCAACAAGGACACATGAAATTGATCAAAAGTGGAAGTAAAGACATTTATAATGTTACAAAAGATTTCCATTTCAAATAAATGCTTTTCTTTTAAACTTTGCGTTCAAAGAATCCTGAAAAATAATTATCACATTTTCCACAACTGTTTTCAGCATTGATAATAATTAGAAATATTTCTTGAGCACCAAAGCAGCATTTTAGAATGATTTCTGAAAGATCATGAAAAATATTTCCAAGCCCAAACTTTTGAATGGTGGTGTAGTTGACTCTGCACATTTAACCGGAAGACAAAAAATTATTTTAACAAAAAAAAATTGCACACTTCACTTAAACTTTTTTTTTATTTGTCACTGACACCCGTGAGTTTCATCTGCAATTTGTGCAATGAAGATATTTCACGTCTTTCATTGTTGTGTTATGTATTCCCTGTTACATTCTCAGTTAAAACTTTATTAAAATAAATTGTAAAACATTTTTCTGAATGTAGCATCCAAGTTGTTTGAACTCATTATCCCCACTTGTTTGTGCGACCATGTCATCTTTGGTTTTATTTTTGCATGCGTGCTGTGAATTACATTGAAACCCATTCTGTTTTTTGTGTTTGTTTCATTCCTCATCCTCATTCCCCCACCATCGGCTCGTCTCCACGCAGCCAGTCAAAGTGAAGCGCAAAAAAAGCTTCAACCTATCACGCAAGTTCCCGTTTTACAAGAGCAAGGAGAATATAGTGCAGGAGTTGGAGACTGAACGTGAGTATGAGCATGTGACGAGGGCTCTGACTCTGTCCTTCATGCTTCATCCTGTCACTGTCACTCACCCTGGAGACGGCTTCTGATTGGCTCTTGACCTCTCTGTGAGGAAACCGAGCCAGTCGGGACCTCTCTGGCCTTTGTCTTGCTCTGAGGGGGACCTCAGCACTTCTCACAGGTGTGAGGCTGCACTAACACTCAAACGCTGTGCTAGAACATCCATCAGTGTCAGAGCTGTTTAGAGCTGCTGCCTTTTGAACTTATAATTTTGTTACTGATGTATCTGCATGGGAAGCCCCTTAAATTACGAACGGACAACCCAGATCTTTCATCGCACAGCAAGGTGATGTTAGTATTGCTTCATCCCTCGAGAGTGCAACACCTCTATTCTCCCAGCCTCTCACTAACCTCTTTCTTCTTCCTTTCTGCTCTCTCTTTGTTCTTGCTTTCACCTGTCGGGACGCTCAGGACTTCCCAGGGTTAAGCGATGACTTTTATGGATCAAAGAGTTTGAGTAAGTGTGTGGTTCCTCTTGTCAAGCAGCTGTTCCCTGAGCTAACTGAACCGGCTGTGCCACACACCACACACATTTTATTTTTTCTTTCTGTTTCCTTCTTTCTTCTCTTTTTCTCACTGTATCTCCTCTCTACCTTAATAGTCATCTGCTTTTTGAAAGTACACATTATTTGCAGTTCGCAACTCATTTTAGTGACCCATTTCAGAGTGAAGCAAGATATTTAGCATCTAAAATGTAGGACTTGATCATATCCATCGTGTCTATTAGAAGGTGAAAAGTGGGTGTAACATACCAATATAGAGCCAGGCATAATGTGAGTTTGCTAAAAAGAGAGTTATCATTTGGTTAACATTATCCAATAATCTGTATGGCCTAAGTGAAAACAAAGTAATTACAGAGGAAGAACAAATTATTATATTTTGAAAGATTTAACCCTGTAAACAGTTTGAGCCTTAGACAAAAAATAAATAAATAATCAAAAATCTTAAAACAGGCATGTGTGTTTTTTTTGTGTTTTTTTGGGGGTTAAATATCATGTTTGATATATCAGGCTTTTATGCCTCATACAGTATGATATAGTGAAATTATGGAGCTCATACACAATGAGGAAAATGCAATTTGGCGCAGATGCTGATATTTATGACCAAAAAGTAAGATATAAATTCTGATAGCTTGTAATGTAAATCAAGATCTTTATAGCAATATACCAGACTACTTCACATAAAATGTAATGAATATTGTCACTCTGTCTCTCCTAATAATGTTAAGAGGATGATATTTGCTTAGTTTTGTGATCAAAGCTCTGAATTTTTTATTGCATTTTAAAACATATAATGCAGTGCAGTACAATGATTGAGAGAGGTACAAATAAATGTTTCTCAAAAGCCTGATGGATCATATTTGATACGTTTTAACATGGCTTTTCAAAAAAAATTATGTATTTATAATCAAGTAAACCTAAGTTGTTTTTGTCCAGTAAATGTTCATCTTGAAGAATTTACTTTACAAAAATCAGTAAAGATTTAAAAGAGACTCACAAACCATGATCTGAAGGGGACCGTTCTTAAACACACAAATTATTCACACATAAATATTCTTAAATCAAAAATCTGATCTTGCCATATGATACACTGAAGGGAGAGTGTATCCACGGCAGACCTCTTGAGGTCCCATAGTGTCTTCAAAGTCAGCTCATACTGGGCAGGATTGAGTGTTTAATGTTTTAATCATGTTGCCACTGTATCTAAGGGATGTTTGTAATTTGATTCCTGTAAGGAATCCAACACTGGCTTGTTTACTTTGGCATGAGGAGCAGTATCACTGTCTGATGAACCGAACACTGGCAAGGTCATAGGAAACGCTCAGCACGGAATCTAAAATCACTAGGGTCGTAGGAAAAGGAAATACTTGATTTCCTGTTGCTGCCTCATCCTACCATTTCCCTTCTAAGGAAACGGCAGCCATTTAAGTGCCCAAAAGTTCTCTCTGTTTGTTTTCCTCTCTTCACTCAGCCTTTTCTATTCTTGGCATGATGGTACGGGAGGGTGTATAGTTTCATTCCGAGCTGTGCTGGATATACTATTAATCTTACATATGGGCGAAAATGTGCATTGTGACATTTCTAAACTTCACTCATCTTGTTTCCACAGAATGCTTGACGTCCAACACCAGTGACAGTGAAAGCAGCTCCAGTAAGTGCCTCTAAACATCCATTTTGTGCTTGCTGCATTAAATCTGTACCAATGTATTCTGCAGAGGTGCAGCATTCCATTTGATCAGTGCTATTAACCTTTAAATGCTTAAAAAACTGATTCATAGCTATGGTCATGTCACCTATATTTCAAGTGGATTGTTTTTGTATTGAATGATGATAAATGAAACCTTCATGTTTCATATGGATAATTTTATCTTTTCTCGTCATGCAGAGGGTCAGGAAGACACAATTCTATCATATGAGCCAGTAATTCGACAGGAAAGTAAGTATTCATAATTTAATATTTTTTACCGTTTCCCAGTCTCACTCTGACCCTTAATCCTGGTTTTCAGTGCCCACATGCCAACACACAACAAATTCCAACGGTTATGTTTTTTGGATTAGTTGCTGCATTTTACGTGTGCAGTTATGATCTAGTTTTTTGTGTGGTCAAGCTACAATCTACTTTTCTCTGTTCAAGTGTACATGACACAAGTTGGGTGTGTTTGTGTTAGCTGTAGCAGCGTGAACTAACCTTTGCAATTAAGCTGTGTACAATTGCTTTAGGATTTCTATATGTAAATAACCTCTTTTATGATGCCTTAACGTGAAGTCTGTGCCATAGTTAAAGCTGGTTTTCATTAGGGTGGGTCAAGGTGTTGAATAAACAATAATAGTTGATATGCAAATATGAACATCATCTGATAATGTGACCATTTGTAAATGATGTGTTTGCAGTTTAGTTTTCTTAAATGGTCTGTGTGAACTGGGGAGGGAGCTCGTATTTTCAAAAAAAAGAAATCCTGTTTTCCATATGTCCTCCATGAGGAAAGCCATGAAATTATTCTCAAGGCAGGAAGTTTTTGACCAACATTGATTTGGCTTTCTTTTCAGTCCATTACACAAGGCCTGTGATTATCCTGGGTCCAATGAAGGACAGAGTAAACGATGACTTGATCTCAGAGTTTCCCCACAAGTTTGGATCCTGCGTCCCACGTGAGCATAATAAGAAAAGGCCATGCTGGCTGCATGTACAACATCTTTATCATCAAATGATTTAGTGGTACTTGTAAAAGTAACGCAAGACATACACACGTTTTTTTTCAGATACAACTCGTCCTCGACGAGAGAATGAGATGGACGGGCAGGATTACCACTTTGTGGCTTCAAGGGAGCAAATGGAGAAGGACATTCAGGACAACAAATTTATCGAGGCCGGCCAGTTCAATGAGAATCTGTACGGGACCAGCATCCTGTCTGTCCGGGCAGTGGCTGAAAGGGTCAGTGACTTCCTAGTGTAAACATGCCAGAGGATCTGAACTCCTGTTTAATCCTGAAATATTTTCCCTGTGGCAATTACCGTGTGCAGTGAAAGTGTGACATGGGATAAAAAGGTTCCTTTAATCCTCTTGTAGGGAAAACACTGTATCCTGGATGTGTCTGGGAACGCCATAAAGCGACTGCAGCAAGCACAGCTCTATCCAATCGCCATTTTCATCAAGCCAAAATCTGT
>JAFVLL020025197.1:52500-123536 GCA_021397915.2 Tor tambroides | reverse complement strand
GACGAACCGGTGCTCCCCTGCCTCCTGGAATCTGTCGGCCAAAATCTGCAAACGCTGGCGTGAAGTCCGGGCCTCTGGAAATCACACGTGGGTCTACCGGCCGCATGGGCAGCTTATTTTGGTTAATCTGTCCAGTGAAGCAGAAACACATTAGGCTTCTCTTAAAGAACAACTTGCTGCTCTGTACAAGAGCTCTGTAATGAGTTTTACAAGGATTTAACAGAAGGCCATAATCAGGTTACAATATCCCTTTATTTCCATAGCAGTCCATTTAATAGGGCGGTGCAAATTAATTATGGTACAAGAGAAATTTCTATGAGAATTTTCAATTATTAACTTTAAAAGACATTGCTTTGAAAACCATGATATATGTGTTCAAACTAGGGCTGTCAGTTTAATGTGTTCGTATAGTAGAAGCTATTGTTTTAACCTTTTTAATGAACTGTGTAATAATGTCTGACCTTATCTAGAACAACATCAGAAATGGGAGGAAGCCCCTCTGGTTTCTGCACACATGCAGGCATGAATTGGAAGCCCAACAGGAAGTCTCTGTCATACTGCTTCTTTCCATTCTTCTCTGCAGGCTCTGCAGAAGAGCAGAAACATTTTCAGTGGTAAAACCTGGCAGATACACACGCAGGAAACTAGAGAGGGTTGTAGGGAGATGGCCTTACGTGGCACTGCTTTGATCAGTGGCTCTTTGACTGCAGGCGGGTGCATGCTGTCACTGCTTTCGGTTTCAGAGGCGTGTTCGGCCCCGTTTCTCAGAGGCTCTACTTCCTGTTCTCCGTTCTCCTCAAGCACAGCTCCTGCTGACAGTCTCCTCTCCACCTCCACAGAAGGAGGACTGGGGCTCTCTGCAGAAGGTTCCATAGAGGACTGATCCATGTCCTCCTACCAAACACACATATTTTAAGCCAATCTTAAACTAATTTGAATATAAGCAACTGGATTTGTCAAATCACATTCAAATTCTTGAAACACTGCTGCACATACAAGTAGCATGTGGAGACAAATACAATCAAAAGATCATGATTATGAATTTTTGCTAATTTGAAATAATTGTTATATTGAAAATGATAATGCATTTTAAGAGGTATTATGCTTACCACAATAATAATCATAAGTAACCATTTATTCATTAAATTCAATTAAATAAAAATTGAAATAGTATTTTACTAAGACATATTTAGAGAGGGAACTCACATTTATATATGCTTTTTATATATGCAGCCTGCCCTATCAATATTAAAATTTTTCACTATAATAATGTTAGTGCTAACATTTTTATAATTAAATAAAATAATACATTTTATTTATATTCAAAGTGTAATTCTATTTAATAATTTTATCTGTCTATATATACACACTACATAAAAATAAATTATAAAAAATAATGCGTCTTAATCTATATATCCATCTCTATATCTGTCTGTGTCTATCGATAATGTATTATATACATATACATAAACACACACACTAGCCTGATGTATAATGTGTATAAGCTATGTTTTATATATATGTGTGTATACACACTCACACATATCTTTATATTAGTAATAATATATAATTAAACTGCAAATATATTATCCATTTATACATATAAAACAATTATAAAATAACTAAACTGACAAGAGTGTAAATTCAATGAAAAATGCTTGTTTGTTGTGATTAATTACAATGAATTACTTTATTTATAATAAATCAATCTAATAAAAGCTAGATGCATTAATATGATGGACCCAAAAAGCACATATGCAAAATTATTTTACCTCTTTTTCTGGACACTGATCTTGCCCTACAGGTATGTCCTCTTTTGGCTTCTTCCAGGTCTTTGGTGCACTAGATGTAGCTGCACAAAGAAAAGACTTGTGTTATTCGACCGACCCCCACATCATGGCAATTCATCTTAGTCGTATATTCCGACTGCTCACCTTGACTTGAGCTTTTTCTGGACTGCAAGAAGGGCTCGCCTCTCTTGTCCGGCAAGGCCTCGGTCTCTTTCCCTGTTTCCTTGAGCTCTGCTCCTGTAGACGGTCTCTTGGCTGACCCTGCAGAAACCTGACTTGGGTGCGTGAGGCCTGGAGGAGGTGCAGGTGTGGTGGAGATAGCAGCAGTAGTGGAGATGGAGAGGGATGGGGTGATGGGACATCCAGTGCTGTCCTCAGCAGGGGGCAAGGGGCTATCCGCCTTTCCTGCCACAGACTCGGCCTCCAGCGCCGGTGTGATGGGCCTGGGCTCCGGGCTGGGGGACTGGGGCACGCTGGAAGTAGGCAGCAACGGAGAGACTTCCCTGGGTTGAGATTCCAAGTCTTCACTCGAGGGAGCAGCATCGGTGTCCGTCAGCCCATTGATGGCCTTTTCAGGCTGGGCAAGGGACGTTGACAGGCTCTGAGGTGAGGGCTGCTCTGAGGAGGATTTCTCTGGCTCTGAGCTTTCAGGTTCTGGTGTGATAGCTTTAGTGGGGGCGGGCTCAGCTGATGGGCTCGGGGCATCAGCTGACTCCACTGTTGAGGCAGGTATGGAAGGAGTCGGGGCTGTAGCTACACTTGAGGCCATCTCTGGACCGGAGGGAGGAAGCTCAGTTTTCTGTGGGGGAGAGGGCGCCTGGACTGGGCTGCTGGGATCTCTTCTCTCCAATGAAGTCTCTGGCTGCCGCAATCCAGGAGATGCAGATCTTTGTGAGGCAAACTCTAGTTTTGGCTTGTCATCTAGAGCCATAAAATAAACAAGGAAATGCATTAGAGCTATATAAGCTGATAGAATAAATACTGTGATACAATCCTGAGAATACAGAAGTTCACTTCACAGTTTCCTCATGGTTTTGGTGAGAATCATATATTATCAAAAAGAATTTCAAAGTGATATATTAAAAATTTACAATGTATTTGCAGTGATTTTGTTGGCAATGTAACAGAAAGCAACGGCTTTAAAGTGATGTTAAGAATTTCTAAGTGAAAATGAAATAGTAGAATATACACTAAATATATAAAATATATTTGCACAGATTTTGTTGGCAATATAAAGTAAGCAACATCATGAAAGCTTTTTTTTGCATAAAAAATTAAAAATTAAATAGAATATACACTAAAGACACATAAATGAATAAATAAATGAATAAATAACATACAATGTATTTGCAGTGATTTTGTTGGGAATATAAAATTAAGCAACACCATGAAAGTGCCGATATTTTAATGTACTTAAAAATTAAATAGTAAAATATAAATTAATGAATTAATAATTAAATTACACCGTGTATTTGCGGGGATTCTTTTAGGTAATTAAATAAAATACAATATAAATTTATAAAATATAATAAAACTAAAATATAAATTCAATTATATTTTATATTATTTATTTTAATAATAAAATACTTGAATGAATGAATGAATGAATAAAAAACATAATTTGCAGTAATTTTGTTGGGGTTATATAAAATTATTCAATCATGAAAATTGTGCTTTTTAATATCTCTGAAATAAATAAATAAAAAGGCATGTATTTTTATTTGTGCAGTATACAGTGTATGCTTTTATGTGACCTTTTACATAACCTCAAAAACATTGAAAGGCTTAAGAACAGATCAGTGGTTCTCAACTGTTTTAGCTTCAGGACCCAGATTTTACATTGGACATGAAATGCAAACACTGTACCTTCACGGTTTTAAAAACAAGTGCATGACATGCGAACCAGTGCAGGCTGACATCTACCTAATTTGGGGAGTTTCTACCAATTAATAGATGCAAAAACACATTAGCGATACAATAAAGGCTTTGACATCAACAAACAAGAAGATATGAGAATTATTTTGTTCTAATAAGCCTATTTATTATTTTAATTTAGGATATTTTATTCCCTGCTGTCTATAACTCTCAGACCTGTGACCAATTTTTGGGTCAGGACCCACCAGTTGAGGACCACTGCTCTGAACCTGTGGGAAGAAGGTGGCAATTACTGCAAAGCCTGACCTGCTTTCAAGTTGATGGGTGCAGGAAGGTGCTGGGCGCTGTCCACGTTATACATGACGTGCCCGTGATCCGCTACCTGGCTGTTCAGCTGCTGGGATTTGAGGTAGATAATGTGAGGATAATGAGGGTGACATAAAAACTAGCAACAGAGAGACACAAGGCACAAGCACATATGCAGCACACAGACAGAGCGGGAAAAACAGAATAATAAAGAGAATGGAGAAGAGAAAGAGGGGCACAAATGAACGAAACATGGGGAGGAAAAGGGGAAAGAGAGCAGAGGAGAGACGAACACTGTTAACGTTCAGGGAGAGAAGACAGAGGAAGTGTCAAAACATAGTGAGTGCTCCATCTACAGGGACAGTGCCTTAGATTAGGGGGGTTTAAACCATTTTCTGCAAAAATCTTCCAAAAATGATCCCTCTTGTACATAGACTAATTTATATTGCATGTAAAAAGTTAAAATTAAAATTGAATGCAATTTTTTTTTTAGATTTAAAAAAAAAAAAAAAAATTATATATATAAACCTTCATATACACACACACACACACACACACACACACACATATATAAGAAATGACTGGGTTTTATCTGTTAGCTATTTATTAACTATTAACTTAATGTATTAAATTAACAGCATCCTTCATTATTCTGTTAGAATAGAAGTGAAACATTTTCAATTATTTAATTCATATTTATGTGTATGTAGCACTTATAATAATAAATATTATATTATATATAATAATAAATAGCATAATAAATATTGTTATAAATTAAGTAGTGAGCAATCTAATAAGAAAAAAATCCCTATAAAGATACAACACAAATAAAATAATTCTTAACATATATATTATTATTAACAAATTCAAAAGTTTGGGGTTGGTAAGATTTTTGTAAATGTTTTTGAAAAAAATTATTTTATGCTCACCAAGGCGTCATTTATTTGATCAAATATACAGTAAAAAGTAATATTCTAAAATATTTCTACAATTTAAATGATCTGTTTTCTATTTGAACATTTTTAGGGGTGACCCCGAATAGTCGAAGATTCGATGCTTTGATAGGAGAAGCCTGATTTGACTACCATTCTCACAGTCGAATATTCACAGAGGTGTTATGATCATGCTATTTTGGCTATATGGGGGTGCTCATTGTCTCACATAGAACAACAATGCAGAATATTAATAACGATGGGACTGGGACTGTCATTTACATAACATTATAATGAGAAAACTATAAAACGCTGTGAATTTTTAGAGTTTAGTTGCCGTGTTTCTGCACGTTGTTGCATGAAGAACGCGTCCACAAAAGGAGTTCATGCAGAGCTGCACAGACACGTTCACTATCTGCATTCAGGGGACTTTGTGCAGACAGCCTATAAGTCATAATATTAACGTTATGTTGTATAAATCACGAAGAGTATTCTATATAAGATAAATGATGAGTTACATCCCACTGATTAAGAACCTGCTATCAAATGCTTCGTTCTACTGATCATCTTCAGCACGCAGCTCAAAACAGAAATGCAGAACATTAATAGCTACTGTCACATACATAATGTTTTAATGAGAGCACTATTGCAAAAAAAACTGATTCTTAGGGTTTCGCTGACGTTTAAATGTTAACTATATTTTAATCAAAACATAAAACATTGTTTTTGTATCTGCGAGGCGTCCGTAACACATTTTCCCTGTGTGTTAACGTCAGTAATTATGACTGTCGAATGTCTGACTTGACTCTTGGTAATGTATTTTGCCCCGCCCCCAAACATATGCTTCGACTATCAGTCGACTATCGGCCAGATTCGGCAAGATTCAAAAATTCCGATTCGACTATGACAATCCTTAGTCAGGGACACCCTTAACATTTTAAAATGGATATTACTCCATAACTTCAGTCTTCAATGTCACATGATCCTTCAGAAACCATTCTAATATGCTGATTTGGTGCTCAAGAAATATTTCTTATTACTATCAATGTTGAAAACAGTTGTGCTGCTTAATATGTTTTGTGGAAACCATGATACATCTTTTCAGGAATTTTTTTTGAGGGGGTGGGGGGATAATATAAATGTCTTTAATAAGTATTTTGATCAATTTAATGTGTCCTTACTGAATAAAAGTACAAATTTCTTAAAAAACTAAAAATAATAACAATATTTACTGATTTCAGACTTTTGAAGGATGTTTTTAGATTTTAGATCTAAAAGACTGGATTTTTTTATTCCTGTTAAAATACATTTCATAAAATATTGTTATATCACTTTTGACATGGACACCCTGCACCCCCTTGCAGTCTGTGGACCCTAGTTTGAAAACCCCTGTTTTAGATTAGGCACAGAGAGGACAAGGGATATTCTAGAGTGTGTAGATGAGGAGTCACTGTAAATGGAACACACAGGGATCAGGATGACACAAACAATCATGAGGCAGAACTACAACACGTGTGACAGAATATGCAAGATTGAAACTTCATTCATTCTAAAAAATAAACATTTATAGACTTTTACTTCCACAGGAAAAAAAGTTTTAAGAGTATTCATTAGAGTTCTTCATTAAAAGTGCATAGCATAAAATTGGTGGCTTGTGGGTAAAAGATCAAACTCTTAAGTAAAGGTGCTGACCCACAGACATAAGCTGTGGCTTTAGATAAGAAGATAAACTCCTGATTATAAAGGAATGGAAACTTCGTCAGTGTTGCTACAAAGTCAGTAAGTGGGATAGCTATGGTGTTCAGACTGGATTTTACTGTTCTGGATGGTCGCTTACTGGCTCAAGTCATAAGAGCTGATTCCCAAGGTGCAGAATTAAAAATGGAGCAATATCAGTCTAAATCTGTATGTGTGCATAAGGGTTTTTGTGTTTGATTTGATCTCTGTGATTGGCTGTCTTACCTGTGGAGGTGTAGGAGTGGAGGAGGGCCGTCCCACAGGTGGGGTTGGGTTCCGACTTCCGCCCACCCCTGATAATATCTCGTCTGTCACATCCTTGCCGCCCTGGTTGGGGTCTCGGATGCGGATCTTGGAGGACAATAAAGAGACAGAGAATTAAATGATCATTTTTACAAATTTCCTGAAGGCATTATGGATTCCAGTACAGTCCAGTCCAGTTACATACTGCTATAAAGATACTCGATGTACGCAATGATGACACTCACTGTTTTCTTTTCCCTCTTAGCAGGTGGAGGTTGTTGTGGTGTAGGCACTATAATGGATGGAGATGGTGTGTACATGGGCTGCCCAGGATAGTAGGGAGGTCCTGCTGCTCACAAACCACACATGACAACAATTTCCATATTAACAATAATTCACACCAAAATAAATAATTTTGTTGATTATTTCTGATTAATCAATTAACAAAGCCTAATTTTAATTTCTATATATGCTGAAAAACATCATTTCAATGTTCTTCCTAATGTTCAATATGTATGCAAATTAAAGGCCATACTACAAATATAAATGCATGAATGCAGGCTATGCTATGTGCAAAAAAGTTTAAAATATAAACAATTCATCAAAAAAATGATAACAATTGTATAAACTCATAAAAAAACACAAAAAAACAAAAATGGTTTAGAATGCAAAAATGAAAAATAAAAAACCCTTTATAGTATATAAACGTATAAAACAAAAGAGTTTTAAATTCGATAATGACATTAAAGGTTATAAAAATTAAAGGATCTAAAAACAAATATAAATGCATGAATGTAAGCTATGCTATACATTTTATGCACAAAAAGTGTAAAATATAATAACTTTATAATTTTTTTTGCTTTTATAACAATTACATAACTTTACATAAAAAATGTATAAAACCAAAAAAATGTTTGAAATTCGATAATGAAATGTGTTGCCTATTATCACCATCGATTTTTACAAATTTTATTTTAAAACTATCACATAAAAGTAAACCGCTCATAATCATATGCCACATTTTTCGTAATTTTCTGAAAGCATTGTCAGCTAGTGAAACTGTGAAAACCTTTACAACTAAAAGAAAGAAAAAAAAACTTAATTAACCAAAACACATGAATATGACCAACCTTCACATCAGCATGATAAATCTTAAAATACTGTTTTTCATTCTAAAAATTTAGACTTACTGTTCAACATTAACACAGTAAACAGCAAAATCAATGCAAGTCAGCAGACTACATGAGAAAGTCAACAGCAATCCACAGATGACCGACAAGGAGGAAAGGAGGGTGCTAAACTCACGATAAGGTGCAGGGAAGTCCCCTGGACTGGGTCCAGCATAGAAGGTACTGGGTCCAGTGGGCTGGACTGGGTACTGTTGAGGAGGGCCCACATATGGAGGAGCACTGTGACGGTACTGTAGAATCACATGACAAATGAGTGAAATATAAATGCAAACAATACATTAACCGGAAAAATACTCGGTAATTTGTACATAAACAACACAACAAACAAAGTCACATTAGCACATTAAAACATCCTGATGTAAACACACACTCCAGATATAGTAAGTGTAATGTGATTCCTGTCTGCAGTCTTCTGCCGTCTGACCTGAGGGATGTAGTACTGCGCTGTCTGCGGGGAAGGAAAGGGCATGGGAGCCATGGTCATCATGATGGGCTGATTAGGGGGGTAGACCGCTGCTGTGGGGGTCTGAGACGTGGGCCGAATGGGAGGGTTGTTGCTTGGAATGGTGGACCGCGCCGTTTGCATCTGCGTCCTCTGGAAAAACTGTGAGGAGAGAGAAGAGAGATCAGTTATGTGGCTCACCTTTAGAAACACTGGCAAACCGATAAGTGTACCATTTCAGCCATGTTGTGTATCTAAGATGAAGTCCACTGAAGAAGTAAACATATTTGTAAAACTATTTAACTAAAAGCATGCAAGAAACAAAGACAAAACACATCATCCTAAGTAACATGCACTTAAAACAACACAAAAGTATTAAGACTTCAGTTACAATGGTTTCACATTAGGGTGCTTTTTCTTTTCAGAGAACTAGCAAACTAAAGCAGCTTATTTGCTACTATGAAGAGAACTTCCTATTAATAAATCCCTCAAATAGACCTGTTGACACAAGCTCTCACACTTGTGACTATGTACCAATGCCAAACAACAACAGTGAATCATTATTTTTCATCCAAACAAACTGACAACTGGTTTCCCACTAAATCAGTGTATTAACAGTTGCGGAAATGTGTGAGTCATAAGGGCCACATACACACTGCGGCTAAATACGGGTGTCACTCCTATTCTGGGTGCTTAATTATGTTTTATATACAAAGGTCACATTGTTACATTTTAGGAGTGACAACCACATTTAAACAATTATCATTGTGTGTGTGTGTGTGTGTGTGTGTGTGTGTGTGTGTGTGTGTGTATGGAAAACAGAAGTCTTTTCAGAAAAGCTTGTTGGCTCCATATTGTAATTTTAGGTTTAGCTATTTTTGATTTTTAAAAAAAATATACTGTTCAAATGCTTGGGGTCAGTATGAAAGAAAAAAAAAAAAGTATTCAGGAAATACACATTTAATTTAACAAAAGTGACAGTAAAGATTTCTATTTTAAAAAATATGCTGCTCGTTTGAACCTCATGTTTGTCAAAGAACCATGAAACACATCAGCATATTAGAATGATTTCTAAAGGATCATGTGACACTGAAGACTGGAGTAATGGCTGCTGAAAATTCACCTTTACCATCACAGAAATAAACTACATTATAAAATAGATTCAAATAGAAAACCATTGTAATCCTTTCATTCATGTTTCATTTCAAAAGCAGCCTTTGATGTGAATAAGAGAAAATAAAATCTACCAACCCCAAACAGAATATAATTTACAGCCGTGAGCTAAATTCTTGAATTAATAAACGTAAACAAACAAGTATAGATCATATGAAGCACGTTTCACTTGAGAGTGACTGATCCAACAGAAACCTTTAATTAAAAAGATCCCAAACATTTACAATATCTGAACCAGCATACCCTAAAGTGCAGTGAGTTACGGCAATGTGAAAAGGATTTTAATTATTAAGCGGGTGGGAGAAGCTTGTCACAGGTAAACAGTCTTTCTTGAACTCTCTGATGCTGACAGTACACCGAAACCCACAGTAATTGGAAACTGTGGGTGTGGTCAAAAGAGCAGAGTTCCCTTAAGGACAGTCAGCATGCTGCTCTTTGAACACAGACAGTGGCTGTACTATCTGCAGATGCATCATTACTCTAACTGCCACAGATGATCAGGAGCCAGCAGCTCTACCTACAGAGGCAGCATTTGGCACACTTACAATTAAAATGCAGTACTAAATAGATAGGCGACATGACAGTGCCTTTTAAGTTAACTTCTTTAGGCCAAGCATCACATGGTGGTACAGTAGATGGTACAGCAGATGAACCAAGGGAAATGTAAAATACACATATACAATCTATTCAACGAAAAATTAGTGATGCACCGCAATAAAAAATTCTTAATGAAACTAAGCTAAAACTGAAAGTGACAAAACAAGTTGTAATTTAAGAACTTCTTTAAGTAGTCTGAATGTAATAATTTGCCTCTAAATGCTTTGACTGCTTTTGAACTAAATTTCCATCCCTGGCCTGAAACTACTTTGAACATAATAGTTCTGTGGTCCATTTTATTCAGTTCTTGACAGTCTCAATGCCACATCACATTATTGAGTTAACATTACGAGCTTAGAGATTATTTTAATATCACTCTGCTAAGCAGCTTATTTTTTTTAAACATAAATTGTAAGGACAAAGTGGGACAGATCTGCTTCTGACCGTTCTATCATACACAGAGACAATGATGCTTTTAATGAAAAGACTAAAAGCTGTTTTAATCAAATGATACTGTCCAGTTTTAGACAACAATCAGCATATTAATGCAATCCTCTTTCATCACATCATTAAATTATTTCATAATTTATTCTTTTTATGTTAAAATATGGTTAATGAAACTTTGGTTCTTGGGTCATGAGTGACAGCTTGTAAAAGCAGTTTATGGTTCACAAATAATACTTAAACATACCAAAAAAATGTCAACTTCAGGATATACAGAGCCAGGAGTCAAAAGTAAAATTGCAGTAATGATTCTGGACTACAAAAATATTAAGCAGCACAATTGTATATTAGAATAATTTCTGAAGGATCTTGTGACACTGAAGATTAGTAGAGTAATGGCAGCTGAAATTTCAGCTTTGACATTTTGAAATATATTTAATAAGAAAACTGATTTTTTTTTTGTTAAACTGCAATACTATTTCACAATATTAATGCATTTTAGATTAAATAAATGCAGCATTGGTGAGCATAAGAGACTTTCTTCAAAAAACATTTTTAAAAAAATCTAACCATTCCTCAAACATTTGAATGATAGCATATGTTGCAAATTAACCTGCTGGCAAAGCAAGTGATTCAGCTCACCAGTGTTTTGCTCTTCCAGCACAAGCAGATCAATCCTCAACATACTAGGTTATTTGAATTTTCCCTTTTTTTTTTTTGGCGCATAATGTCTTGCAGTGTTTTTTTCTCATTGTACTCATCAACCATATGTTTTAATTAAAACAATTTAATTGCATCTTTTTTGAATAGTATTTATTACCACTGGTGCAATAAAAAACCCATCATCAATAAACATGTCACTAATTTCACTGAAGACATTAACGCTGTTAGAAATCAACGTCTAACAGCTGAAAAGCAGCATGAAAATCCTCCTATAACAGTCACACAGAGTCTCAATGTCTGCATTTTAGCAGTCATGTTTCCTAGAGCATTACAACATTGCAGAGCAGTGAATCCACCCGTTGACAACCAGTTCCAACAGGAAGCAATCAATGCATATAGAAAGAAACCAGTCAACATGCAACCCTAACAAAATAAAAATACAGCAAGCACTTTAAAATCAATCAGACCAACATGAACATATACAGAGGAGAGGTAAACTGAAATGGAGGATTCTGCCGTCTTTGGGGCGGGTAGCTGCAGTGCAGTTGACTGGGCTGGGAAGCAGGAAGATGATGTGGAAAGAGAAACAGAGGACTTCATGCCATGCAATTTCCTCAAGACTGCAAATTACCTGAATGGGTCTGAATCCTCCCTTGAATATTGAAGCAGGAAAGAGAGAGAAGCTAATGGGATAATGCACTAATTGGTATGGAGGGATAGAGAGAGACTAACACACACACTTAAGGAGAGATCTGCAGTACAGAGCATGCAAAGAGCCTTTCCTTCAGGGAAAGCCATTTACAAAACAAGAGGGCACTATGTTCTGCTTTTTAGGTAGCCAAGTGACATCATTGTTATGTGGAAACGCACAAGAAACGGGACCTGAAATCCCTGAAATCCGCTAACCCTCACAGACGCTCACAATAAACTGATAAAACGAGATGGAAGATAAATAGGCTTGAACAGAAACAAGTTCCTGTGACAATATTTAAAGAGACAGAAGTTCAAAGCTCACTGTAAGTGGGATGAATCACAGGATAATAATTCAGACAAGGAACAACACACCCAGATGAAGACACATAGTGATAGTGTTAAATGCATAGGGGGTTCAAGAAATGTCAATGCAGAATTAAATAAATGATTCAATAATTCATTGTTCATGTAAAGGTTAACTTTACTTACTTAAAGGAACAATTCTGTTATAACGGTGTATAAAAGGAGATATTTCAAGCAGACTGTCTAAGCTGCTCTTTTTGATACAATTTTTTTTTCAAGGCAAGATTTTTGGTCAGTGTTTCACTTTTCAGCCTGTTCCTCACACAAAGCTACTATATGACTTGAATTACAGCGCAAAAGTAGTATTAACTACTTCAACTGATGTTTTGTTTTTGGAGCTTGACAGCCTTTGGTCGCATCTAAATTGTATGGAAGAAAGTAGCGTGAACATACCACAAAACTTCTCCTTAAGGTGTTTCATGGAAGAAAGGAAGCCTTTTAAAATTGGAATGACATGAATTTCCATTTTTGGATGAACTATCTCTTTAAAACCATAGGTGGTACTTAATCATTTAGGGCATAGTGATTTATAATTTAAAAAAAAAAAGAGCTGGGATTCCTTGTATTACACAGTGAATGTTCACTTGACACTGAGAAAGATAACCTTTAGCCTAAATTCTGACCTTAACTTAATGTTTACATGGCCTTAAGATTCAGATGTCAATTAAAAGGTCATTACTGTGGAGTCAGGCAGAATTATACATCCCAGCGATCTACAAAGATCAATGAAATTACACAATTCTGAACTGCATATGTTGCTGAACAGTGTGTTCCTTCACGTGTATTTTTGGATGTGTGTGTTTCTGTCTGTGTGTCAAAACTGCTTAAAGAGCCAGACAGGGTGATCCCTGAATGTAGCAGATCATGTAGCTAATCAAGCTTACAATGGACTAATACAGACAAGAACTACTACCCACACCTGGCTATTACTTCTGAACAAAAGGATTTATATTGTTTGAGCAACAGTTTAAGCTCACAATAGCAAACAAACTGTCTAATAATCTAAACACATTACAAGACTTAAGTGTGTTGCCATTTGATGTTTTAAATGTACAGTTCACTCTTTTTTATTAATCTATGTCATTCTAAACTTTCTTTCCTCTTTGATAGATTATCACATTTGTCTCGCTGTTTTTTCTGCCTCAGACAAAATGCTGTCTGAGTAAATGGATTGCAAGATACTGCCAAAAATCACTCTGTGGAATCAATATAAAAACGTCAAATTCAGCAAAAATTCACAATGCATGACCACGATGGACCATTATTTTCATGATCAATTATTAGTGTCACTTATGAAACAACTATTTGTGAGTCATTAAAGAGAGTGCTCTCAAAAAGTTTTGTCATCATTTAATCACCTTCAGGTAATTTCAAACCAGTATGAATTACTTCCTTCTACGAAACACAAAAGACATTTTGAAGAGTGCTGAGGTCTAAAGGTGTGCTTATACTTGCAGTTCAATTTTCTTGGTACAGTTTGTCCCAAGCCAAAAAAGAAAATGATACATTGAGTCCTGGTTCACTTAAGGCCAAAGTATACTTCGGTTTTTACGTGTACCTGAGGGTCTGCATACAGTGCGCATGAAGCAAATTTCGTCAGTACAAGGCTTTCGGTTTGGTACACATTACAAACTGAACGATTCGTGTGACTATTCCTATTACATTTGGAAAACAAAAGAGCTTACAGTGTGTGAAATATAATGTGCTCAGTGCCACTGTGCTCAACAAGGCAGCCCAAACAACGTAACAGGCAATGTGATGTCTGCCTTAGTGCTGTTAAACGATTAATCGCGATTAATCGCATCCAAAATAAAAGTTTTTGTTTACATAATATATATTTGTGTACTGTGTATATTTATTATGTATATATAAATACAAACACATGCATGTATATATTTAAGAAAAATGTTATATTTGTATATTAAATACATTTATATATAATATAAATGATGTAAATATAAAAATATACGTGTAAATACATGTAAATATTTTCAAAATATATACTGTATGAGTGTGTATTTATATATACATAATAAATATACACAGTACACAAATATATATTATGTAAACAAAAACTTTTATTTTGGATGCGATTAATCGCGATTAATCATTTAACAGCACTAGTCTGCCTCTCCCATCCCCAAACAAAAACACACCACTCCAGTAGGGTTGTGACGGTGAGGCAGTTCGTTCGTTTTCCCTCTTTTCCTCGCTTTTAAATAGCTTGTAAATGCCTGTACGCATTTTACTTCCACTTTCAAATTAGCAGCAATTCAGCGTCAATTGACAACAACAAAACCGTGACACCACTGTATCGTATCGAACCGAACCGTGGCTTTTGTGAAGCGTTACACCCCTAGTCACCAGAATAGTACGTGCACCACCTGATTTTTGTAACCGCGCATACTTTGTACGCGCTAGGGCTGTGACGATAAATCGATGCAGAATCAATTCGTAGATCGACTCTGAGATCTTCTGAATGCATCGCGATTCTCTCTGGAATCGATTCTGAGCTTACATTCTAATCTACTTTTTATCTGCACACTCAAATGCTCATGAAGAAGAGTGTTGAAGAGCGCTTGTGCGTTCAGCTGAGTCATATAATTTCACCTTGGCTCAGAATGCTTTTATGATGAAAGATTAACGTAAACACAGCCCACTGTGAACACACTTGTAATTCGCTTCAAACTTTTGAAATTTTATGAATGATTATTTTAAGTTCAAGTGTGTGTAAAGATTTGGAAACAAGCAGAGTATGGCCGTTTCTAAATCATGCAGTGCCATCTGCTGTTCAAAATTAATCTCAGAATCAACTTGAGAAAGAATCGTGATGCATTCGGAAAATCTCCGAGTCGATGCTGAATCATTTCTTGATTCGCAATGCACTGATTTATTTTCCCAGCCCTAGTATGCACAGGTCGCACATGTATATTAACTCGGTTTTGCACTAATCAGTTATTCCATAAGGTGGCAGCAATGTCCCGGGCCGCTGTTTCACAGTAGATAACAAAACTAAAGAGACGGAGGAACCACAACAACAACAAAATAATAAGTTCAGTCATAAGTTCTCAGGGCTCCAGACCAAAAAAAAAAAAAAAAAAAAATCAATTAAGGAGGCTCCTATAAGAAACAAAATTCGGCACCAAATTATTTTTTAGGTGTCATAGAATAAACTTTTTTTTTTTTTAACACAGTCATACTGTAATGTGTTTATGTCTCATCTTTTCTTGTATTTATCAGCATTTTAATCCATCTAGATGGATTAAGGTAACAGAGCACAAAGCTTATTGTGATTATTGGACGGCAAGTGCACTTCAAATAATATGAAGTTCACGCATTAACCAAACACTAACCGCTGCTGTTCAGCAGAGATGAGGACTGTTTTTTCTATTAAACTTTGATCCGCATCGTCTCCGTTTATAACATCAAAATAACAAAAGATGTGATCGCAAAACAATGGCAAAAAGGCATTACATGCAAATTTATATAGTCACCAGTGGCAATCTTAGCAAAAACTGCACTCGCAAATTAATATTTTTGGTCGCAAATGCAACCGTTTTAAGCGTAGTCTGGAGCCCTGAGTTCTGGAGAAAAATAGAGTAGACGCTGGACGAAGATGGACCGCCTGCGTACACGTACGTCAAATGGACGATACTTTGAAAGGCTATGCGTTCAGCTGTGTGCATATGCTAGCGTATGTGTAAAAAAAGTATACTTGAGCCTTTAGTGTTCACACTGTGATTTTTAACACCAAATCTAACGATACAAAACAAAAGCATAAGGATACAGTCATAACCTGATAGGACAGCGTTTATGAAATATTTTGCGAACTTAGCAAACATCCAAAACAATGCTGTGTGCTGGGGTAAATGCACTTTTTGTACATACTATATAGTGGTAATTTTACCAGCTTATAATTCATGAAGAGCTTATAAAACGTGTAAAGAAGAGCGGCACTTATTCAAATGATCTGTGCTAACAGAGCAATTGCACCAGAGTTTGTTTTAATCATTTAGTCATAAAGATACGGAACAACAGAGGGGTGAGTAAATGATGACAATTTTTATTTTGGGGTGAACTGTCCCTTTAAATGTGTGCAGAGCGAATTCAGTCTTGTAGTGTTTGTTTGCTATTAAACTGACAGCCCCGGGACTATTTTTTAATGAAGAGCCCACATCGCCAGGTACAATAATTCACAATACCACAAAGCAGTGGTCCTCAACCAGGGCGCCCTGACAAATTCCCGGGGGAAATTAATTTCTTTAAGATTTAAAAAATTATTGGGATACATTCCTTGAGGTAAATTTATAATGTTAATATAGTTTATAGCAAAAAAAAAAAAAAAAAAAAATGCACGTTGTTTTCAACTCTCGTTCTGGCCCTCTGTCTTAAATGATCCATTTTTAAGGAGTGGCTCTTTTAAGGTTTGTTAATAAAACAGCTACTGGCTAACGTTACTGCATGAGAAAAAAGTATCAGCATCCCCTCACTATTGCATGTAAGTGTTTTTTAAAAATATTATCAATATAAAATCCTCATTTACAGACAGAGTATTATGAAATTTTACATTTATTGTTTGCGAACTGGAAATGTCGTCACGGGCCCCAAAACTGTCCACTACGGCAATGGTTCCCAACTTTTTTTTTTACTTCAAGGCCACAGGCTGATATGTACCCCTGGTACTGCTGTTGTAATAAAAACAGAAATGTACCAGGGGTGCATATCAGCCTATGGCCTTGAATTTTAAAAAGTTGGGAACCACTCCCATAGTGGACAGTTTTGCGGCCCATGACAACATTTCCAGCTCTCGTTCCTGAGTACACTGGAGTTGTAAACAATCTCTCCCAATGATTGCAATGAACAGAATCAATGCGTTACGTTAGTCTAAGAAAGCTTATGAGGTGTGAGAAAGGAGGCCATGCATTTGCGTACATTACCTGGTGATGGGTAGGACGAGGCCCAGGGGCAAACTGATTGAAGACAAAGAGCAGCATGGCAGAGGGGGAGAATCAGAGAGAAAGAAAGAAGCGAGAGGTAAGAATGATCATCCACAAACACATAAACCACAAGCTGTGCAGGGCATATGCAGCGCACTTCCCGAGAGGAAGTAATGATGCAAGGTATATGTACCATATACAAAGCACCAACTAATGACAAACAAACCACACCATAAACAACAGCACAGCACTCAGCAGAAAGGAAGCATTTCTAACAGAAGTCTGATTTGAAAAGATGACATGGAATCACAGGCACTCACCGGGCGGCTCTGAGGCTGTGCGTTCATTGGCTGGGTTGGTGGAGAGTAGACCAGAGGGGTCGTGCCGGCATTCTGCCCCGGAGTGTATGGAGACTGCAGAGTCACGGGGTCCAAGTGAGGTTGAGTAGAGACCGGCAGAGAAAGAGAAACAGCAGTTAGGACGGATGTGAATTTTACCCTCTTTGATAAAACACCTACAGCTGAGTGAGTGTGTGCTGCGTGAGTGTGGGTGACAGAGTGAGTGTGTCCACTCCCTGCCGCTGCAAACACTGCGGTCTGCTGACACTGACAAATCTGCCATCTCTCAACGCTGCCTTCAAGGCAGAGAAAGGGAGAGAGAAATAGAGGCGTAGTCCTGTGCAGACATGAGTGGGTGCAAACGGAGTGTTTGTGTGCCACTGGGTTTGGGATATATTGAACTATACAGGATGACAGAACAGTTGCTTTCATTCAAAGCAACTTACAGTACATTTATTTTGCCGTCAGTCTACCTTGCTCAAGGGGAAGAATGGTGATGGCTTGTGGGTTGCCCAGTGTGGGGTTTGAACCTAAAACTTTTCAGTTTTCCTTAGAGGATTAAAAAATGATTGGGCAAAAGCAATATATAGAGGGTTTTTTTATATAGTGGTCAACCAATATGAGTTTTTTAATGGCCGATGCAGATGCAAATATTTATTTCTTTATTTTTTAGAGATTTATTTTTGGCATTTTTGACTTTTATTATGATAGGACAGTATGTAGACAATAAGTGAAGTAGGGTTGGGATCCGGAAAGGTCCGTGAGCTTGGACTTGAATTCAGGACACCTGAAGTGCCATGGCCCTACATGCCGGCACAATGCCCACGAGGCTATTGACGCCGACTGCAAATATTTATTTAGCAAATCTTACTCCAGCAAATAATATTTAAAAAGTAAAAAAAATTCTTATTTTACACAATATTTCTTAAAAATTTGAAAACACAACATCAAAACTATGCCTGGCCATTGGGACACAGTTTTTGACCAATGCTATACTGGTTTATGAGATAATGTGACACTGAAGATTGGAGAAATGGCTGCTGAAAAAAACAGCTTTTACATTACAGTAATAATTTACATTTTAAAATATATAACCATTTGAAAAACTGAAAAAAAAATAAAGCCTGGTGAGTGTAATAAATAAAGCCTTGGTGAGTGTACTTCATTCAAAAATATATAAAAATTCCAATCCCAATCTTTTGAACAGTAGTGTAGTGTATAATAAATACATGTAAAACAACATATGTGTCAATGGGTTTTAAGCTGTATGTTTGTTTTTGCATGCAGCCAGAACAATTTTGATTGTATTTAATGATTCATTGATTGTACCATAACAAGATTTAATGCTTAGCATCTTTGAGTGTTGGATGTTTTTTCTCTAGAATCAGTGCCACCCACATGAGAAAAAACTCATCCGTGTTGATTTTTCAATACCCACTAGTTACAAAACCTGTTACCAGTAATCAGACCTCAAACCACTAGACAACAGCTGATATCTCCATTAGCGCGGTGCAATTAATCAAAATACAGCTTCGATTTCCATTTTGGCCTCCAACGATTATGAAAATACAATAATCAAGATAAAACAATTATTGCGCCCCATTCCGCTCCCTTTCCCCCTTTTCCTTTATAAAATGCCAATTTCACGTGCAAATCAGTAAAATCATGTAACGTGATTTTTGCAAAATGGGACGTGCTTGATGTATTAAAGTTGATTAGATTTATTCATGTTTTCAAAAGTGCAAAAGAGAACTTGCCCTGTTTCACTGCAAAAAATGCTTTTCTTACTTAGATTTTTTGTCTTGTTTCCAGCCAAAATATCTAGAAATTCTTAAATCAAGAAGAATTTTCTTGACAAGGAAAAATTATTGTCTTGTTTTCAGCAAAAACATGTCAAAATTAAGTGAGTTTTTGCTTGAAACAAGCAAAATAATCTGCCAATGGGGTAAGCAAAAAAATCTTATTTCAAACAGAAAACAAGATTATTTTGCTTACCCCATTGGCAGATTATTTTGCTTGTTTCAAGCAAAAACTCACTTAATTTTGACATGTTTTTGCTGAAAACAAGACAATGACTTTTACTTGTCTAGAAAATTCTTCTTGATTTAAGAATTTTTAGATATTTTGGCTGGAAACAAGACAAAAAATCTAAGTAAGAAAAGCATTTTTTGCAGTGTTCTTGTGAGGATTTCTGTGCATGCGCTCAGAGACGGAACGGAACATGGACATGTAAAGTCATCTTTGACCTCAACGTGCGTGCCTAAACGGTCAAATACACACAAAATTGTGTCAAAGTGCCGTGCTTAGGGATCATTCTCGTAAATCGTCTTCAGTTTGTAATGTATTATATGATGAACGTAAACAGCTGAGAATGAAAGTACGTGTGTAACAGTAAATTGGATCCGTGCAGCTCTTAAAGCGA
This sequence comes from Tor tambroides, assembly GCA_021397915.2. NCBI lineage: Eukaryota > Metazoa > Chordata > Actinopteri > Cypriniformes > Cyprinidae > Tor > Tor tambroides. The sequence goes on along the minus strand of JAFVLL020025197.1, from coordinate 103,391 downwards.
CAGCGGGCTACATTCCTTCTGTCGACTGTGTGCTTAATATTGATCAAACAACAAAAGACAAAGACAAAATCAGTCACTGCTCTTAACTGAAGGACTTTTTTAGCTTTAATAAGAAACAAAGGAAGTTTAATTGTTATAGTGAAGACTATGCTGTTTTGTTTTACATTAGATCATTCAATTTCTGTAGTAAGCTGTTAACAGAATACTTTAGACTTGCATTAAAAAAATATTAAAGCACAGTCTGTTTCATCTGCTAAAATTAAAAAGAAAACGTGATTATTCCTTTAAAAATAAAGTTTTATAAACATTTAATAGTAGTAGTAGTATTGTTGTTACATTGAGTCTTTAGACTGCACAATAGGCTAATATATTTCTGTCACAGTTTCTTCACGTTAAACCAAACTTTTATTTTGACGGGTTGCCGTGAAGAACTTGCAGCTGCTGTGTATGTGCTATGACGGTAGTTTTCTCAAATAAAACAGTAAAATGCTAATAAAGTGACTTTCAGAGCAGCTGAAAGTCATATAGTGAGACGGCAGAGCCTGTAAACACCGCGAGCATGTACCGTGCTTTAGTATGTGTGTAGTAAACAAAACAGTGTGTCTGCACCATCCGCCATTCATTCACTGCGGAAAACAAATGCTTCTGCAGATTTGTAGCATTACTCTAGGATTTCACCTGAGCATTGCAAATCACGCATATTGCTTTGTTCTTGGTTCTTGTCAATAGTATCTCCGCCATGATAAGCTCTGAATGAATGACAGGGTTTCCGTTGTAACATCGCTTAAGGTAAATAAGAGGGTGGCATCTAGTGGAGAAGACTAATGATAAGATTCACGTTAATCAGATCGTGTGTTAAATGTTTGCTGAAATAAATACCGGAAAAGATCGATTTGCGGCTTTTGAGAATCGATATCGAAAAATAACCCCAATTAATCGAAAAATTCACATTTTTTTTGCCCAGCCCTATTTTTTTATTCTATTGTATTTGTCCTTTACTTTTTCATTACTTTTAGTTTAATTATTTTGAGGACTTTTTTTTGTTTAGTTTTTTAGCCTACTGATATTAGTTACCCTATAGTATTCTGCCTTGGTATTGAGAATTGTGACATTTCACTGGTCTCTAAAATGTAGATGTCGTAGCAAACTTATTTAAAGAAAATATATATTTGATATCGCTATCTTTAAATAAATCACTCATATACAGTTTTGGTCATATGGCCCACTCATAACATGTTAAATAATCGTGATTACAATATTGACAAAAATAATCGTGATTATAATTTTTGTCATAATCGAACAGCCCAAATCTCCATCCACCTCTGACATCCACAAACCTCAGCGATTCTTCCTCTGCATTCACATGCACAGGTTTTGATAGAGGAAAGGGTAGATGCGTAATTAAGGTTTAGCCTCTGGAGCACTCTTAGCCTATTAATAGGCAGTTGCACTGGCAGTGCGGCACAGGCGTGGAGTGGGAATGTGAGTGCTGGTCTCAGACAGATAACAAGCTTGAGAACAGCTGAGTCACCCTGACAGACTTTCTATTCCTGTGGCAGAGTTAGATGGGCACAGTGTGCATGTGCGTGAGTGGCTGTGTGTGAATTTGCGTGACAAAGCGTGAGTTCGGCGGATCTCTACACACCCACGGACACCAGTAATGAGCATACTTACACAATGACACACACAAAATCTTCCCTGCAGGCTAATTATGACAGAGAACATCCGGCATACCCAGATATGCCAGGTCTCTATCAAATATTAACAATACAGACCATTTAAAAGCACACCACAGCAGAGAGAGGAGTCTAGCGAACTGGTATGACTATATGTCAAGCATTTTCTTAGTTTGCCAGCTTTATTTAATCATCACAGGAAGTCGCACTGCTTTCTGTTTGACAGCCAGCACAGCAGGTTCCCAAAGATTATGTAAACTTACAATCCTATCTGCTCAGGTCTCAAACAGATTTTCGCTGAGTACAAAAAAGCGATCAAATCCGTCTTAACTGAAGCGAACACACTAGGCTTTACACCCAGTCTAAGAAATCAGTGTTATTACAGATCAGAAATGATTTACCACAGAAATCAATTACTTATATCATGTGTGTCATAGGAAATCTTTGACATCTGCATCCAGTTATGTGAAATACCTTCCATCTGACCTCTAAAGACCTGTGTGTAATGTATCTGTGAGAAACAAGACAACCAAACAGTGATGTGCATGTGCTGATTAATTGTGGCAGGCATTAATTAGGGCTGGGAAATATAGCTAAAAATGACATTTTTTTCCCTCAGTATTTTGAGGTTTTTGACAATATTCATTATATATCACAGTAGTAATGTATTTGCTTTAAAGGGATTAAATACAGGGTTCCCACTCTTTCATGAAGACCAGATTCAAGGACTTTCAAGGACTTTTTAAGCACCATTTATTTTATATCAAGCACCTATCGAATTCACATGCCAGCATATGTAGTGTCATGAAAGACCTTACAGTACTTAACATTTACATTAAAAATTTCAGAGTAATAATGTTTTGAATGTGTAGGTTTCATAAATTTAGACCATTTTGAGCAGTTGTGTTCAAAGGAATTTGATGAAATCCATTGAAGTTAATACTGGTAATATTCAAATACAATTTCTAAAATACTGATAAAATATGCATCAAACTGGTTTTTGCTGTAGTTCTTGTACAAGATATAAATTGGAAAGAATTTCGCAATTTTTAAATTAATAAAAAGTAGTTAAATGTTGTAATAACACTGTAAAACCTGTTAAAACCTGTTAACATTAAAAATTTGGTACAATTCTCCCACTAGGAGACGCTATCATTAATAAATAAGTCAAAATTATTTTGTAAATCACCTATTATTGTAAATCCCTTCTATTTGCTTTAAACTTGTACATGTGCCACTGCTGTTTTTCTTATTTTTCAAGTTCTACTTTTTCCCCTTAGCTCCAGGTCGCAGTAAGATTTGGGAGTTCATCTCCGATCCTGAAAAGTCTGTCTTGCAGAGATGGACTAAAAATGAGCTCCTAAAACTTACTGCCATATTGTGGAAGATAAATTCTTCAAACAGTGGCACAAGAGGATGTGATGCTGGTCCTTCATGAGTCACCTTCAACTTATCTGTCCATATGTCATAAAAATTAGTCTTCATGTATTTCACACAACACTTCAGCATGTTATTTCATTAAGTGAGGGTAATTTTGAAGATTTTTTACCTAAGCAAAGTCTCTGAGAACCTGACACCTTGTCATTCTGAGATCATAAGGTTACAGTTCTGGAAAATGGTGGTGCTGGAGACTAAAGGTTTGATGGTTTACACCTAATTCTTCACATTAATTCTTAATTATTTTGCAGTTAACGTGTGTCTTTTCTTCTCCACCTGTTTTTGTCTAACGCCGCTGACCCAATGAGCATTTCGCTGACCAATGGTCATGTCTTAACTTTGCAATTTCTGTATTGCATTAGTTTTGAATATTTATCATGGGGATTTGATCATTTTTGATTTTTCAGTTAAATCTCTTTTTTTGGCTCATTTTATCTGTAAAAGAAAATGTGCCTAATAATTTTGCACACATGAATATAAGGAGTTTTTTCACTTCCAGCTTTCATGGACAATTATATATCACTTATACAGGTGCATCTCAATAAATTAGAATGTCGTGAAAGTTATTTTTTTTCTTGTAAGTTATTTCAAAAAGTGAAACTTTCATATATTTTAGATTCATTGCATGTAAAACATTTCAAAAGTTTTTTTTGTTGTAATTTTGATGATTAGAGCTTATAGCTCATGAAAGTCAAAAAATCAGTATCTCAAAATATTAGAATATTTACATTTGAGTTTCAATTAAATGACCATCCCTACAGTATAAATTCCGGGTATCTCTTGTTCTTTGAAACCACAATAACGGAGAAGACTGCTGACTTGGCAGTGATCCAGAAGATGAATATTGACGCCCTCCACAAAGAGAGTAAGTCACAGAGGGTCATTACTGAAAGGGGTGGCCGTTTACAGAGTGCTGTATCAAAGCATATTAAATGCAAAGTTGACTGGAAGGAAGAATTTGGGTAGGAAAAGGTACACAAGCAACAGGGATGACTGCAAGCTTGAGAATACTGTCAAGCAAAGCTGATTCAAAGACTTGTGAGCTTCACAAGGAGTGGACTGAAGCTGGAGTCAGTGCATGAAGAGTCACCACGCTCGCTACCAAGCCATTTCTGAACCGGAGACAACGTCAGAAGCGTCTTACGTGGACTGTGGAGAAAAAGAACTGGACTGTTTGTCAGTGGTCTAAAGTCCTCTTTTCAGATGAAAGTAAATTTTGCATTTCATTTGGAAATCAAAGTCCCAGAGTCTGGAGGAAGAGTGGAGAGGCACAGAATCCAAGCTGCTTGAAGTCTAGTGTGAAGTTTCCACAGTCAGTGATGATTTGGGCTGCCATGTCATCTGCTGGTGTTGGCCCACTGTGTTTTCTGAATCCACAGTCAACGCAGCCATCTGCCAGGAAATTTTAGAGCACTTCATGCTTTCTTTTGCTGACAATCTTTATGGAGATGCTGATTTCATTTTCCAGCAGGACTTGGCACCTGTCCACACTACCAAAGGTACCAAAAGCTGGTTCAATGACTATGGTGTTACTGTGCTTGATTGGCCAGTAAACTCGCCTGACCTGAACCCCATAGAGAATCTATGGGTATTGTCAAGAGGAAGATGAGAGACACCAGACAATGCAGATGAGCTGAACAACAATGCAGATGAGCTGAAGGCCACTATCAAAGCAACCTGGGCTTCCATACCACCTCAGCAGTGCCACAAACTGATCACCTCCATGCCACGCCGAATTGAGGCAGTAATTAAAGCAAAAGGAGCCCCTACCAAGTATTGAGTACATATACAGTAAATAACTAAAAAAAAAAAAAATTATTATTTTTTTAATTGGTCTTATGAAGTATTGTAATTTGTTGAGATCAAACTAGTTTCACAATTTGAGATGAATTACTGAAATAAATGAACCTTCCAAGACATTCTAATTTATTGAGATGCACCTGTAAATGATTAAATATAAAATTAATAGTAGTTATTAAGATAGATGTGGTTTGGAATTGGTAAAATGTGCTTGGAAAAAAAAAAAAAAAAAATACGATCAGAATATCAACGTGGCTAATAATTATTCACGCACTGTAAAGATGTGCTCACTTTACACAGAGTGCACGTGATCGCGAAATTGAAAGTGAACTTCGAGCGCTCATTCAAATGTGATTTCAATACCCCGCATATTGATAGCGTGAAAATTATATACAATATTAGAATGTTTGCGGGAGCGGGACACACACAAGTGGGCGGTAATGGTCAGAAACTCCGCGGGAGCGGGCTTAAGAAAACTCTAGGCTGCGCATCAACACACACGCTAAGTTTTCTTTTCGCGCTACCCCATCTCCACCCCAATCATTAGTGCCGTTTCGTTGTCTTTGACAGCACATATAGGACAATTTTTGAAATAGCGCCATAAACAAAATTTATATTAAATTTAATTCAAGCACTTTCAAGGACCTATGTTTGTTTTCAAGTACTTTCCAGGCCTTGAATCCATATGTCTGAAATTCAAGTACTTTCAAGTACTTTCAAGAAGCGTGGGAACCCTGTAAATAGTATTTCTTAATCAAAGGAACCACCTTTTTTTTTCCCAAAAATTAAAGTAGATCAAATTTAGCATAATGAAAATGTTTTTCAGACTGTTGAAACACTAAATGAACAAGAAAAAAATATTACATATAAATATTTATATGCTCCAATATACAGACACATTTAAACATCATTTTTGCAAATAATGTTTAAAATTAGATGAAAATCAACACAAACACAAGCAGTCCAGAGTATTATGACTTAGTGTTAGTTCATCTAAAAATAAAAATTCTGTCATTGATAGTTTTATAAGAGGAGCACTGATCAATGCAAATACATAAAGCACATCAAGTGTGGAAGAACAACATGTACTAAACTGCATTAAATCTGTTCATCATATAAAGCAATCACGTCTTGTCCGAAGACTTGGATTAAACTGCTTGATTCATATAGATCTCTTTTATGATGTCTTCATGAACTTTTTGAAGTGTCAAATTTCAGCTGGAATGGACTTTCATTGGAAGTACAGAAATCTCTCAGGTTTGATTAAAAACTTTATTTGTGTTTCGAAGATGAATGAAAGTCTTATGGGTTGTCACGAGGGTGAGTAAATGATGACAGAATTTAGATTTTTAAGTGAACTATGCTTTTGAAAACTTAATTGTCAAGTTAAAATTGCAGTAAGATCTCTGCAGTGGTCAGAATGTTGCTTACTTGTATTTATATTGTAATAGTATTACAAATATTCAATATATTGCCCAGCCCTACCAGGCATACAAACACATATAAAGACACACTCAGACAGAAAGACTCAGGCAGTTGTGCGGGTGGACTCACCCCTCCTCCTGCCTCCCAGCCTTTAGGGTGACCATACAGGTGCGCAGCGGATACTGTTGAAACTGATACCTGAGAGAGTCCAGGGGAGGAGGCGTGACCTGGCGGTGTGGCCGCTAGGTTAGGGTGTCCCTTGTTGATTTCATGTGCTGTATATGGGGGGCCAGGTCTCTGTACCTGAGAAAACAAAGTGAAAACTGTGTCAACACTAAAGAGTCAGACAAAACAACTATTACTGTTTTCTAAGTCAACATGAAACAACATTCGCAAACCCTCTTTACTTTTGTAACAGCAGATGTTGAATATTGTTTTATTTGGTAACTACACAAAATAAAGGGGGGGACATTGGGAACTGATTGAACTGTAAATACCAGAATGGACCAAGAAGTTAGTACAGAGAATTAGTTCTCCTACGTTGGAGGAGGCTTTGTGACCAGGAAGTGGAGCATGAAGGTCAAAGTTCATCCTCAAGAACATCACAACATCTTCCAACATCTTGCTGTTGTTGTAACTTCTGTACATTAACGTGCTACAATTCACTTTTTTTAATTTTAAAGGGATAGTTCACCCAAAAATGAAAATTCTGTCATTAATTGAACCACTGATGTCACATGGACTATTTTTACGATGTCCTTACTACCTTTCTGGGCCTTGAATGTGGTAGGTCTATGCAGGGTCAGAAAGCTTTCTGTGATTTACCGTACACTAATTTGTGTCTGGAGATGAATAAAGACTATGGGTTTGAATAGAGGTCGCATCACCGTCGGCCGATTGACGGGCCCGATTTTTGGGCATTTTTTAATTAATCGGGTAAGGACAGATGCAAATTAGCCGATTAATATACAGGGTCTGCAAGCAACAGGTGACGCTGCCTCGTGCGGCAAGCAGATTGCCATTCCACTGGCACGACGGATAACCCTGTGATGTCCCCCTCTGCCTGCTAACTTTTTGAAGAGAGAACTACCTGGTAGGGCTGTACGATTAATGGAAAGCAAATCGCAATTGCGATTCGAGACGTTGCGATCTGCTAATCGCAAAGTCTGTGATGTGGACGTGATATTACTCTGTTCCAGAGGATATGCATGACTGCCAGCCTTGAGTGACAGTCTTACTAACCAACAGAGTGAGCGCACCTCCGTTCTCCCCGATCAGCACTGCTCTAGCCAACTGCGTAAACACCCACCATTTAAAAAGGGTCAGATCGAAAGTTAAGCAAATTAAAACTAAAGAAAACCGTATGTAACTTCAGCCTCGAAATGACAGAAAACAAACAAAAAAGGTCATTTGCAAGAGCTCAACGCATATCAAGAGCTCGGTTCTGCTTTCATTACTGGAGAATAAAAGATAAATTTTTAGATGTTTTTATTGGTAGGCTACATGAACATTATCTTACACATTTTATCTCCCCAACAGATTAATTTGAAATAAGTTTATACTGCATGTTCGCTAATTCAGAAGACCGCGCACACAGCCCGCGTCTCTGAATGCTTCTCATACTCGCGCCGCTCTGCCCCACGCTGCGCATCTCCCGCGTCTCACGGACTAGCCGTTTACACGCAGCCTGTCTCGTAATGCTCTTTTATACTCACGGTCTCGCGCCCGGTTCTGCTCCGCAAGTCTCTCACGAGCGCATCTGGCAATATGGACGAGGCCTGACGCACGCGCGCAACCTGTGTCAACTAGCGCCTGGCTCCGTTTAAAACGAATGTAAATTAAGTCTAACTGCTTGCTAATTTCACTTGGATGAAATGAAACATTCAGCACATTTCCCACTTGTTCTTAAAATCCCAAATACTTAAAAATGAATAAATCAGCCCACGTAACATGTAATACTTTAATAATTGACTAAGGAAATACAGTTCTTTCTTTATAAAAAATAAACGAATCTTTCCTGTGAAATTCAGTAATTCTGTGAAGTAAATAATATTTTGGCATTCAAATACATCGCGAATACGGAAACATTTGGTTTCAGTTTCGTTTTAGTCTAAAATTCGTTTTGGCCTGTCGTTTATAGCTAGCTTCTTATATTTTTAATTCTTGTTCTTTTCTAAATACTGTTAATTGAAAGAATTTGTTGTGGAGTGAGGGGAACTAAAATAGCCTAGCTATGTTTACAGTGTTTATTATAATGTTTGTAAACATTTCGCGTCGCATTAGGCCTATTTCTGAATGAAATAATAAAATGTGACTTATACGTGACTTTTCTCTCTCTCTCTCTCTAAAAACCGCAATTTTTTATAGGCATAGCATATTTTAACCATGCAGCAAACCTTTTTAAATATTTTGATAAATTACTGAAAAAAATGACTTTTTAAACTGTTTAACTGATTGTATTAATCGGTCAAGGGAAAAAAATAAAAAAGAAAGAACGAAAATCGGCCAAACATATCGGCCAAAAAAATCAGCATCATATATCGGCCATCGGCTGCCCTGCTTTCTAAATATCGGCATCGGCCAGAGAAAAACCCATATCGGTCGACCTCTAGTTTGGAACGACATGAAGGTGAGTAATTAATGACAGAATTTTTATTTTTGGGTGAACTATCCCTTTAAGAGAAGCTACACCACCATCCAAAAGTTTGGGGTCGGTAAGATTTTTTTGTTTGATTGTTTCTGAAAAAAAGTCTCTTTATACTCACCAAGGTTGCATTTATTGAGATAAAAAAAAATACAGTAAAAACAGTAAAGTTGAAAAATTACTGTTTTCTAACATATTTTAAAATGTAATTTATTCCTATGAGATCATAGCTGAATTTTCACCAGCTGTTACTCCAGTCTTCAGTGCCACATGATCTTTCAGAACATTATAAATTTCATTAAAGAGTTAGGTAAAACACAGGCTAATTTTCATTTTTGGGTGAACTAACTCTTTAACATAATAAATATCCATAACACTTTTTGTAAATTAAATCTGTCCTTGCTAAATAACATTTTTAAAGAAATCTTACAGATCACAAACTTTTCAACAGTATTGTATACTCCTGTAACAGCTATATGACTATTAGTTAACATTATTTTCCACAGCCTTGATATCATCAAGGAAGTCATCAGGCAGCTTCACCTTGTTTCAGATTATATTACATTTTGATGAAAGACAAAAACTGATGAATCATGCTCAGTAATACCAGAAACATGTATTAAGGAAGTAAATCCCTTCAAATGCGTTAAACTGAAACGCCATAGTTTGAGGCAGCTTTTCCTCATAGTCGAATTAACTGTGAACAAAGCCTAAACAGTGTTAAACAATAAAAAGTAGGCGTTCTTCCTGTGTACTCTATACAACTATACTACAGGTCCAGTTGTTTCTATTACAACAAGCAAGCTCTGTTTACATGTAGATAGCAACCAGCCACCGCATGAAACTCCTCTGTGAATACTCATTACAGCAGCAGCAACAGCGGTTACGGTCCGTTATCGTCGCATACACAGGCATATGAGAGAGTGCAGTGTCACTGTCGGTTCTCCCTGGATTTTCAAAGTTGCTGCTGTAATTATAAATTGTAAATGCGGGCCAGAAACTGATAATGAGATTAACTTGGTGGTTGCACGGCGAGAGACTGCAGCCCGAGCTACTCCATAACTCATTAAAGAAAACAAGAAACCTGCAGTCCTGTCGTCTCCCTCACAGATCAAAGGCTTCAAACAGAAAGCGGCCAGTTTTACCTACTGTGAGGGCTGAAGAACAGCCATCTGCGAGCCAGACATGTTCATCTGGAAGCTTGCAGAAAAATAAACATCTCCACCTCGGTCATACGGTGTATGTATTCAATGATAATCAGTCAGTCTGAACTGAACACCTGAAATTTCACATGACTGGCTTGCTGGCTTTTCCAGGCAACATCAGCAGGTGGTGAATGACCCACTTATTTGCAGAGATTACGCAGCTTACCCAGCAGCCTGGGCTTTTCCAGGGTGGGGTGCTGCTGTGCTGAGAAGGGGCGGGTGAGATCACACACACAGCCCTATGGCTCCCAGAACAAGGGGCTTTCTGACCCAACACAGGAAGCAGGAACAGGAGAAAGACCAGCTCAGCAGAAAAAAAAACACCCCACCCGTCCACTTCCCTCACTATGGTACTGTTCAAACATCATCAGTCCTGCTCGCCCAACCTCACGTCAGTCCAGCCAGCTGTCAGAAATCAATTTTCTTATTAATGGGTAATATTTGCCTTCTGGGGCAACGATATAAAACACCTAGCATGCCCTCTATTTGTTTCAAATATTTTAAAGTCATTCTACACTAGATTGGTCTAAAACAGAATATTAAGAAATATATTAAAAGTTACATAACCAAGGAAAATTTCAGATAACTGCAATTTGGCCAATTTTTGTGCCTGACATTTTGTGGTATTTTTACAATAAATCTGGTAGATGCTACATCATGCGACAGGTTGATTTAACTTTCATTTTTCAGCATTTGAACCACATGGACATCTAAAAGAAAAAGTCATGTTTATATGTAAAAATAGTATTTTATTTTATTTAATTTTTTTTATTATTATGAGTGTTCTCAAAATTTATTAAAATATTTAATTATGATTGACATAAATGCTTTTTCCCCACTTCCAGTTTCGGAATACACAGTACCATTAAAATATTACGGATCAGCAAATTTTCTAAAGAAAAAAAAAAGAAAAATATTCAACGAGGATGCATCACCTTGTAAAAGCCACATATAGAGACTTTCTGGATTATGATTCAATAGATTCCAGGAATCTTGATTAGTAAAAAAGCAATTTTAGCAAAATTTCTGGAAGTTGATGATGTATAATTTATGTAATGATTGTCGATCATCATTTTCAAAATGAGTAGAAACATTTACTAGCATCTCTGAACTCTACTCTGCATGTTACATTTTGACAGTAAAACCAAAAAGAAAAAAAAAACAACTGAAAGAGAGAAATTAATGACACATTCCATTTTTGAAGCTTTCCTGAATCATTACTTAGATACAGCGGCAAACAGCTTCCACCAGTACACATGGTGGTCCTCATGTTGATGACTCAAATGCACTGCGGTTAGGAGTCAAATATTTCAATGCTACATTTGCGGGGACAGAGGAGTGGTCTAATCCCAAGTTAGAGTCAAAGCAACCATATGTACAAGAACAGCTTTATTTCTGTAATATACTTTAAAGAACCAGTTATATTCCTTAAAATGATTACAGCAAAAGGGGCAGGCTCAGATCATCTAAGGTAAAGCTGCCTGATAACAGGTTTGTGTCTAGATGTGAAAGTCAGCAAAGAAGGTAAATGAAGCATTCAACTCACACTGTAGACAGCAGCGATGGGCTGTGGAGGGAAGATTCGCTCTTCCCTTGTGATCCTTGAGGGGATATTAAGGAAAACTCTGGGGCAGAAAGTACTTAAGGCCAAACACAGCAACAAGGTGGGAAAATACACATGATGCACGAAGGAAACTGTTCAAGCGCAGTGATATCAGAAAGAAAGTTGACAGAATCAAACAGATCACATTTATCCACATGCAAATTAGCTAATTAGCTTGTTTTACCTGTTCCGCTTGACAGATACATACAAATCATCCTCTTTTTTTCTGCTGGGCCAGATGGTCAGATTTCTACGTGTGCTGCCAATATTTTCACTGGTCCAATTAAGAATATATATATATATATATATATATATATATATAAAAAACACAACACACTACTATTTTAAAGGGTTACTCCACCCCAAAATGAAAATTTTGTCATTTGTCATGAAGTCGTTCCAAACCCGTAAAAGCTTCGTTCGTCTTCAGAACACAATTTAAGATATTTCGGATGAAAACCGGGAGGCTTGTGACTGTCCCATTGACTGCCAAGTACAGGGTTTCTGCAGGATTTTTAAGTTCAAATTTAAGACTTTTTAAGACCTTTTTTAAGACCTGCACAAATAAAATTAATACCATACAAGCGGGGTAGGGCAATGTCTATAGTACCATATTAAACTGTAAAACGACTGCCAAAAGCACAATTTACAGATACAAGTTTTCACAAAAACAAAGTTTTATAAAATAATAAACTTTACATTTCAGCCTTTAAACCATTTTTAAGAAAATGGATGTCAAAAGTATTAATTATATTGATTTTAACAATTATTATAAGTAAATTATTATATAAATTAAATAACATGAATTAGGGGTGTGCGAAATTGACAAAAAATGATATCTGGATATGTTCTGGGATTTTATCGGTAACGATAATTAGGTGATATTTTGCTGAGTGTGTTATTGTGCTGGTACCTTAAAGATTACCATGGACAGCTGACTCCTGAATTTTTTTGATATTCTTCATATTCTGTGTGGTCAGTTCACAGCAGTGATAGAAATGAGTCTTTTCCAACAAGTTTTATGGGCATTTTTACCTTTAAGCCATTTTGTCTAAAAGTGTGCATCATCTTTTGAGTCAAATTCTTGCATTTGGGCTGTTACCAAGCAAATGAAATCAGTATCAACCAAATTTATCTTTACAATGCATCTGAAGTGGCATTTAGATGTATTTACACACACTTTAATGCAGCTCAGAGGGCCACAGAATGCTAACCTGCAGTTACAAATGCATAAATAATGTTTTGATATTTGAAACATAAAACGTTGAAAACTGATGTTTGAAATTATTAAAAAAAAAATGAAGATACTTTAAATGTGAAATTAAAACCGCCAGCAGGTGGCAGCGAGTCACTGTTAATAAGTGAGTCATTGCGATTGAACCGAATCATTTAAATGCTTGATTCATTCAGGAACGAATCACCGTCATGTTGCTCAGAGACGCAAAACAGCGCTGTGGCTGTGTTTGGAATGATTTTTGCTGTAGAAATAGAGCAAAAGCAGGAAATATGGTGTCTAAAACAAATCTCTTAATATTAACTTCTTGTTTATTGAACTGTTGCATAAAATCAAAATCACATTTGTAATCATGCTGACTTTTGGAGAAAAGACTGGCACTCTTTGTGTGATATTAACTATATGAAATGATATACCGTAAATATAGGCTATACATTTTCTGCCCCCATATCTTAAATTATGTGATCATTCTAAATGTATTTTAATAGACTGAATCGTACAGTGAAACTCGTACGTGCACTAGTTTAACCTATGTTCACGGATTCATTCTCTGCCAGCAGGTGTCGCATTTGGCGGATATATAACAGTTTTCCCGGTAAAGACAGAACACAAAGCAGCGCCGCACCGGACTTTGAACTTGCAGCGCTCATGTTTATTTAATGAAATCATAGCTTTTTGAAGTTCAACCGTCACATTCAGTCATATCGCAATTCTGGTCTTTCCGTCTCCAAATTTAAGACCTCTTGAAATCATAATTAAGACTTTCTTGTACAATTTATGACTTTTTAAGGCCTTAAATTTGATATAACTAAATTTAAGACATTTTAAGACTTTTAAGACATTTTAAGACCCCGTGGAAACCCTGCAAGTAAATAACACTGTCAAGGCCCAGAAAAGTATGAAACGCATCGTCAAAATAGTCCATCTGCCATCAGTGGTTCAATCTGAACGCAAAGAAAATAAAAATAACGACTTTATTCAACAATTCGTCTCATCTGCGTCACCGTAGGGCCATTTTGGAGAATACCCGCTGGACGCAAATAGCGTATATCAGCCGCACCACACGGATACGTCTTCTACGTTCTTTACGCTTTGATTTGAACGAAAACAGCGTATCCGTGTGGTGCGGCTGACACAGAACAGCGTACGGCACGCAGTTTGTGTCCAGTGGATATTCTTCAAAATGGCGCTACAGTGATGCAGATGAGACGAATTGTTGAATAAAGTCATTATTTTTATTTTCTTTGCGTTCAAATTGAACCACTGACGGCAGATGGACTATTTTGATGATGCTTTTTATACTTTTCTGGGCCTTGACAGTGTTATTTACTTGGCAGTCAATGGGACAGTCACAAGCCTCCCGGTTTTCATCCGAAATATCTTAAATTGTGTTCTGAAGATGAACGAAGCTTTTACGGGTTTGGAACGACATGGGGGTAAGTGATTAATGACAAAATTTTCATTTTGGGGTGGATTAACCCTTTAAGAGATAGTTCACGCAAAAATGAAAATTCTGTCATTAATTACTCACCCTCATGTCGTTCCAAACTAGTGATGCGTGGGTCGTCTCATAACCCGCGGACCCCGCGGGTCGTGTTGGGGCGGGTAAATAAATTGTCACTTTATTTGCGGGGCAGGTCATTAAAAACAAAATAAAAAAAATCCATGTATGTTTCGTGCAATTCCCTATAGCCTATATTAAATATTTGGGAATATCTATTTTCATATTTTATTAGGTTCTTTGATAAGGTTACAATACGAAGGCCTACAATACGTGCAACGTAACTTGCGTGATGTCCCCAAACCTTTGGCGTCACGTGACACGTCACGAAAGCACCAAGCAGCTCCCGCCGCCAGCCACAACAACAAAAACGGAGAAATAAAAGTGAAGATGGAAGACGAGGTGCGGGAGAAATTGAGGTCGGGAATTTACATCATTAAAAGAAAAAAAGGTCAGGCTGCTAAATCTAATGTTTGGGACCAGTTCTCAGAAACAGTTGCAGCAGGAGACAACAGCAGTATCGGCTACGTGAAGTGCAACTCGTGTGAAAAAATACACAAACACGAGAGCCACAAAACGGGCACTTCCTAGTATACAATTATACATACAATTCCTAGTATGTCTATTTAATGGTCGCGGGTGCGGGGCGGGTTGTAAAAATAGATACAGTGGTGCAGGGCGGGCTGGGGCGGGCCAAATAATTTCATAAAAGCAGGACCTGCGGGTTGGAAAAAACCCGACCCGCGCATCACTATTCCAAACCCGTAAGACCTTTCTTCATCTTCAGAACACAAATTAAGATATTTTTTGATGAAATCCAAGAGCTCTCTGACCCTCCATAGACAGCAAGGGTACTACCACAATCAAGACACAGAAACGTAATAATAACATTATTAAAATGGTAAATGCAACATCAGTGGTTCAAACAGAGTTTTACGAAGCTACAACGCATGCACTGTGCCTTGTTTACATTCAGAGGAAAGCATGCACATGCATCGTGATACTCTCCAAAATGGCGCTTGGGTGACGTGGAGGAGAAGAATTGTTGAATGAAGTCGTTATTTTTGTTTTCTTTGCGCACAAAAAGTATTCTAAAATTATGGTTGAACCACTGATGTCACATGGACTATTTTAACAATGTCCTTCCTGTGTTTCTGTGCCTTGATCGTGGTAGTACTTTTGCTGTCTATGGAGGTAGAGTTGTGCAGTTAATCTAAATACGGTTTCGTCTCCAACAATTATGAAAATACAGTAATCGAGATAAAACAAATATTGCGCCCCATTCCATCTCCTTTCCAGCGGTGTGCTTTCGTTCCTCCATAAAAGCCCAATTTCATGTGCAAATCAGTAAAATCAAGTAACGTGACTTTAGCAAAATGGCACGTGCTTGATTTATTGAAATTGATTAGATTTATTCATGTTTTTAAAAGCGCGAAAGAGAACTTGCGCTGTTCCTCAGGAGGAGTTCTGTGGAGACTGAACAGAACATGGACATGAGAAGTCAACTTTTAGCTCAAAGTGCGAGACTAAACGGTCAAATACATGCAAAATTTTGTCAAAATGTGCGCTTAGTTATTATTCACGTAAACCCTCGTCGTTTATGTAATAAATGCACTTAAAGAGTTGAGAATAAAAATACATGCGTAACAGTAAATTGGAACCGTGCGACTCTTAAAGTGACAATGGGCTATATTCCTGCTACTGACTGTATGCTTAATATTAATCAAAAACTACAAAGAAAATCCCTCACTGCTCTTGACTGAAGGACTTCAGTAGCTTCAATAAGAAACAAAGAAAATTTAATTCTTACAGTGAAAACTATGCTGTTTTTTTCACATTTGATTATTCATTTCTGTAGGCTGTTATCTGAAAACTTTAGACTTGCATTAAAACCCCCTTAAAGCACATTTTGTTTTATTTGTATATTTTATTCTATTGTATTTGTCCTTTGTTTTTTATTACTGACAGTTTAATTATTTTCAATAATTCTGAGAACTTTTTTTATTTTTATTAATATTAGTTAGTCTCTAAAATGTAGATGTCATAGCAACCTTACTTCCAGAAAATATATATTTTATATATCACTATCTTTAAATAAATCCCTCATATAAATTTTTGGTCATATGGCCCACTCATAATCGGTTTAAATAAATAATCCTGATTACAATACTGACCAAAATAATCGTGATTATCATTTCTGCCAGAGCTCTCTGATTTCACCAAAAATATCTTAATTTGTGTTCCTAAAATGAACGGAGGTCTTACGGGTTTGGAACGACATGAGGGTGAGTAATTAATGACAGAATATTCATTTTTGGGTGAACTATTGCTTAAAATTTTTAGGGTCAGTAAGATTTTTTTTTTTTTTTTTTTTTTTTTTAAGAAGTGTCTTATTCTCACCCAGGCTGCATTTATTTGACCAAAAATACAGTAATATTGAGAGTTTATTATTACAATTTAAAATGTATTCCTGTGATGGAAAAGCTGAAGTTTCAGCAGTCATTATTCCAGCTGTTAGAGTCTAATGATCCTACAGAAATCATTCTAATATGATTTGGTGCTTAAAAAACATTTCATATTATTATGAATGTTGAAAAAATTTTGCTGCTTAAAACTTTTGTGAAAACCACGAAGCACTGATTTTCAGGACACTTTGATGAATAGAAAGCTCAAAGGAAGTTTTAAAAAATGTGATTGTTTTGGTAACAATGTTCAATCAACATTCAATTTAATGCATCCTTGCCAAATAAAAGTATTAACTTTCCAAAAAAAAACAAAACAAATCTTACAAACTTTTGAACCATATTAAATGTGTTTATCACTTTCAACACAATCTAAATGATATCTATCACAAATCATCTATACAGATAGATAACTACATCTAGGAATGTTTATTTAAATATGCTGATTTATTAATAAGAATATGCTTCAATATGCTAAATATATAATTTTAATTAGCATGTAATATCATTTTTACTCTGATTTTTATGTTTTAAACAACTTTTGATTTTTAAATTAGTAAAATTTACACATTCCTGTTGCTTAAACAGTAAATGACAGTACTAGCAACACCAAGGTCATGGATCTGATTCCTAAAGAAAGCATGAACTAACAAAATATGTATCTTGTTAAACAACAATATTCAGTACATCACAGAAATACAAATGTTTAGGTTTGCAAGGCTTAAAAACACCAACACAATCAGCAAACATAATGACAATGCAATTCTGGGCCCAATATCTATCAATCACACTTGCCCTGTGAAACCCTCACTGTCAAGCCCTGCTCTCCTTTCCACAAGTGTCTTAAAAAGAAGTGAACATTCTGAAAGAAACTTGTATTACTCATGTTGCAGCGTTATTTTTCTATTCCTCTATAAGCTAGCATGAGGTCCGACACAGGGGCTGAGTGGCACAAACTGGAATTCACATTGTTGTCAAGACATGCCGGCTCCTATCAGCATTAACAACCTCCAGCCACACCAGAAAAAAGATGCAAACTTTACATAACAACTGTCCTCAAAATTCCTCCATGTATCAACCACACTTCACATCACTGAACAAACAGTGTCTTTTAAACGATGGAGCCATACTGTGCGATTCCTCAAAGAAAACAGATTCTCGCACAAGTGAAAATCATCATTCGTTGCAACAAGATTGTCATACACAAGAAGCTGATTGTGTATTAACATGCCGCTGGAGTACAGAGGATGGAGATGTGTCTTCCATCTCCAGCCCAGCAGCAGAGCTGTGCCGCCTCAGTTCTGTCTGTACAACCAGGCTATTGTTAAGAGGGCGGGGAAACCCTTCCTCCTCCACTGCACCACAGGCACATACACACAGAGAGAGTTCAAACAGAGATAATGTACAGTTTACTGTAACCAGGGTAAAACAACAGCTGTTAGTTACTCATTTTAACTTTCCCTTGGCGCCCAGCCATGAAACTTTCACAGTAATCTCAAGCTCCATAACCACGTCACCCTTTCACAGTCACAGTTTCAACTGGTTTGTAGGTTACAGATTTATTTTTAGTTCTACAGTCTCATTTACTAAGATATACATTTGCAATGACACAGCAGTCACAGTATCTTTTTTCTCTGTGTTTCAAAATTCTCCTCAATTGCTTTAAACAATCTAAAAGTTTCCTCTGCTAAGAAGTGCATCATGGTCTAAACACACCTCTTGCTTAAATCAGAGTGCTATATGAAGAACAATAAATGCAAATATAAACCAACATGTTGTTATAAGGTTGATCTCTTATACAGAGTGTATAGCAGATAATTCTCAGCTAGGAAATGTTTGCAAGTAGATTTCCTGTCAATGAGCAAGTACATGAAACCAGTCCATTGGGGATACATTTTTTACATAGACAAAAAAGGAAACAGAAAGCATCAACTGTAAATGCCTTTGGGGAATCGCCCACAATTATTTAAAAACCCTAGAGAAAGCCATCATTGTCTCTGACTGTATTATTACGCATTGTTAACACTATTTTCAATGTACACATAGTCTAATTTAGTCTTTAGCCCTGTTATTTTAACTCCCAAAAACAATTAAGATAGATTTAAGTGACTCATTGCAACTGCCAAACCAACATGTCAAGATATTTACTTGCTTATGATGACAAGCGGAAGTTACAGTAGAAGTCAGATATACAAAAACTGCCCTGTAAACCCATACAGTCAAACAGCAGCTTGTTTGTCCAGCAACCAAGATGCTGACAGAGGGACACGGACAGTTACAACCGAAGGGCATTAAGCTTTGGAGCCATAAAGAAATATCAACAAGACATTGAGAGAAAGCAAAAGTATGACAGTTTTTCTCTGTGGGAAAACATATAACCTGAACACTGTTTAGTCCGCCCTACCTTACTGTAAGGAAGAGATATAAGCGGTATATGTGGGCAGCATATAGCTTACCAAGATGTGAAACAATCTTAAAGGAATAGTTCACCCAAAAATGAAAATTCTGCCATCATTTACTCACCTTCAAATTGTTCCAAACCTGTAAGAGTGTCTTTCTTCTGCTGAACACAAAAGAATATATTTTGAGGAATGTTGGTAACCAAACAGTTGATGACAGCCATTGATTTCCATAGTATTTGAACAACTTCAGAATAAATGATGACAGAATTTAAATTTTTGGGGTGAAAATCCTTTAAAGTTGTTGTTTTTTTATGCACTTGTTAAGTTTGAGAATTTGGGATATTTTGCTTACATAAAATGTCTTTATTCAGACCAAAAGAAAAACAAAATAAACATTTAAGTATACACTATACATTTTATCCAAATTGCACTATACACATAACATTATGCATTAAAATACATAATATTTAAAAGGTCATGCACTGAACCAGAAATCTCAGTAGCAATTATTTACACTGAACTTTACAGTTTTATTTTTATCTATAATCTGAGAGTTTTTATAGAGTTCATATATCAATCGCCTGATTTATATAACATTAAAAAGAGAAACATTTATTATTTTCTGACTTTTGGCAGGATTGATAGAATTTATTTTCTGAGTGATGAGATACCCCAAACACCCTCTAATATGTCAGCAAAATGAAACAAGAATTTTTATCCTGGCTTTAATTAAATGCCTCATGAAGCAACATTTCAGAAAACTTGTATAGCAAAACATGTACTGTGTCTTAATAATAGACTGCAATTAATCAAGTAAGTATGGTGATATCTTGTTTACCCTATTCACCTGTGGTGCAATGGCTTAAAGCGATAGCTCATACAAAATAAATTAATAAATAAATAAATACAACTCTGTCACAATTTACTCACTCATGAGATTTTAGCCAAAATAACAGACTCAGTCACCATTCACTGTCAGTGTGTTGAAACAGATGCAGTGAATGGTGACAGAGGCTGTCAATCTGACTAACATTTCTAACGTGTTTCGCAGTGGAAATTCAGTCACTGGTTTATACCAGCATAAAGAGTGAGTATATAAATATCATTTAAATGCACTCGCTTTAGAGAGCTAGCTTTAGCACTGTCACGCCGGCACGGCTGGATCAGCCCAAACCGGCTGCGGGATGACAGCTCGGCTTTTGAAAGTCACATAAACACTGTTACTACACTACTAGCACCTCCATGTTCAAGAAACAAAACCTGACTTAAGCCACAACCAAACATATTGTTTTGCGGTGCTGACACTCTGTTAGCCGGTACACAGTACAACACACTATAGCGCTGTCAAAACCTAGTGGCCCGCCTGCCTAGACAGCACTTTTGGGCATCATATACACATTCTATCGAATGCCTATGATGTTTAAAAAAAGCTGTCCAGGTAGACGGCTCGCTAGGTTTTGGAACACAACCACAGATACAGATTTGTGATGGAGCAAGATGCTTTCAGAGAAGGATACTGCGGCTGTTGAGCCACCGGCGGTAGCGGCACTGGGGTCAGGGTGGCCCGCAGCTGACTCGAGGGTGACGGCCCGGTTCCTGGTCCAGTTCCAGCGGCGGCAGCAGCGGCTGGTTTCGGCACCGCTTTCGGCGGCAAACTCATCGCAAATAAAAAATAAACAAACGCACGGCTTTACAGATATTTACAATAATAAATTATCTAGCGGCTAAACTGTGCACGTAAGAAAAAATATTGCTGGCGAGTTACGTCAACACCGGGCCTTTTAGGAGCAAGTTGCCGGTGTCTGAGCGGATAGAAAAGCTTGAGCTAACAGGCTAGCTAGCTTATTGATAGAATAGCAGGCTAAAGTTAGCCAGCTAGCGCTTATTGTGGTTTATCTTCATTGCTGAAGGTTGGGGGGCTGCTCCCCCTCCCCGGCCGGGGTTTCCGAGGATCTAGTTGGCCTCTTCTTGCCAGGGCGATCTTGACAGGTGAGCCCCCTTTGGAAAATGAATAACACTTTGTTTACAACTGCTCTTTGACGAGAGTATCTCCACGGAGTGTGATGATTCCGTTCAACATGGCGCTGTGGCCGCCTCCAGCAGTCCTACAGGACCGACCTTTCGTTTTACTTCGGGTGTTTCCGTGAAACTTCGGAGAGTGGAATTTGCAACGATTGTATACGGAAGTACGGAATGTATTATCCGGAACTCATAACCTACTTGGATGTCAGCCAAAAAAATAATAATAAACGCTGTAACAGCCAAAAAGAATGGCTTTAGATAAAAAAAAAAAAGCGATTTAAATGCCATCGCTGTGTGTGTACATATAAAATATGCAAACCTTTTCGTATTTATGGAGCGGTTCGGCCCCGATTTGTGATGTTACAGTGACATCTTGCGTCCACAGCTGAACATGCAGTTCAGAGACTGACATATAGCCTAGTCTCTATATATACAGTATAATTATCATAATGTAGTAATAATTTATAAATTAATAATTCTCTCTTGTAACCAAGCACATACTTTCAACACATTTGTATCCATAAAAGGAATAGCCTGATTGACTCCATAGAGAAAGTGAGCTCAATCACAATCAATTGGTAGCCTATTTATTAGTATAAATGTAGCCTATTAATGTTAACAATATTCTTTACTTTTGTCAAATCTTACATGGTACATGTAATTGCTGGAGGATTCCAGAATCAAGATGCAAAACATTCACTTGAACACCCTAAGAGATGAACGCCTTAAGCATGAAGCGGATGACTGGTAACATTTTTTTTTTCTCAGTCTAGTGTTTGTGTCTTTTCTTTTCTCCTGATTTGGAAGATATCATAAATTGTAAGATGATTTACTGTGTTATACACTTTTATTGTGCAGGATAACAGAAAGATACAGTGGAATATTCCAGGTCACTTATTTTTCGGTTGCACAGTTTATGGTTACTTGTGAACTGTCCTCTAACATATTGATTTTTGAAGATTTGTAGGTCAACAGTGATGTACAGCTTGATTTTCCCAGTTGTCAGTATCCTCAAGACTTGATTCCCAAGAAACAACAGGGCCATGACAGCGGATTACAGCTAGTGTTTATCTTAGCTAGACCATATGTTAAGCTCAAATGTTCAGGCCTTTGATGGACTTTGTGTGCACAAATAAATGTATTTTTAATCGGTAAGTCACAATTAATTTCTTAAGTATATCCTGTTTTTCTACATTGTACAGTGCAACAATTATTCTATATTCTAATATGTTTTGCTAATGTTCCCATTAAGTTAAGAAACATTATGAAATGTTCTCATTTAAAATCCACAGTTTAAAAAAGTTTGGTTATTATTACATTAACATCTCAAATCTTGGAGAATACAGATTTACTGATAAATAATCAAAACACATGTAGCGTCCCCCATTATATGTATATAATATACAGGTGCATCTCAATAAATTAGAATGTCATGAAAAAGTTCATTTTTTCTTGTAAGTTATTTCAAAAAGTGAAACTTTCATATATTTTTGATTCATTGCATGTAAAGTAAAACATTTCAAAAGTTTTTTTTTTTTTTTTTTAATTTTGATGATTAGAGCTTACAGCTCATGAAAGTCAAAAATCAGTATCTCAAAATATTAGAATATTTACATTTGAGTTTCAATAAATGACCATCCATACAGTATAAATTCTGGGTACTTTGAAACCACAATAATGGAGAAGACTGCTGACTTGGCAATGATCCAGAAGATGAACATTGATACCCTCTTTGTGGAGGGCATCAATGTTCAAGTCACAGAGGGTCATTACTGAAAGGTGTGGCTGTTTACAGAGTGCTGTATCAAAGCATATTAAATGCAAAGTTGACTGGAGGGAAGAAATTAAGTAGGAAAAGGTGCACAAGCAACAGGGATGAACGCAAGCTTGAGAATACGGTCAAGCAAAGCTGATTCAAACACTTGGGAGAGCTTCACAAGGAGTGGACCGAAGCTGGAGTCAGTGCATCAAGAGTCACCACGCTCAGACATCTTCAGGAAAAGGGCTATCAAGCCACTTCTGAACCAGAGACAACGTCAGAAGCGTCTTACCTGGGCTGTGGAGAAAAAGAACTGGACTGTTACTCAGTGGTCCAAAGTCCTCTTTCAGAGAAAAGTCAATTTTGCATTTCATGTTGAAATCATGGTCCCAGAGTCTGGAGGAAGAGTGGAGAGGCACAGAATCCATGTTACTTGAAGTCCAGTGTGAAGTTTCCACAGCCAGTGATGATTTGGGCTGCCATGTCATCTGCTGGTGTTGGTCCAATGTGTTTTCTGAAGTCCACAATCAACGCAGCCATCTACCAGGAAATTTTAGAGCACTTCATGCTTCCTTCTGCTGACAAGCTTTGTGGAAATGCTGATTTCATTTTCCAGCAGGACTTGGCACCTGCCTACACTGCCAAAGGTTCCAAAAGCTGGTTCAATGACCATGGTGTTAGTGTGCTTGACTGGCCAGCAAACTCACCAGACCTGAAGCCCATACAGAATCTATGGGGTATTGTCAAGAGGAAAATGAGAAACAGGAGACCAAAAAAATGCAGATGAGCTGAAGGCCACTGTCAAAGAAACATGGGCTTCTATACCACCTCAGCAGTGCCACAAACTGATCACCTCCACGCCACGCCGAACTGAGGCAGTAATTAAAGCAAAAGGAGCCCCTACCAAGTACTGAGTACATATACAGTAAATGAACATACTTTCCAGAAGGCCAACAATTCACTAAATTTTTTTTATTATTATTATTATTGGTCTTATGAAGTATTCTAATTTGTTGAGATTGAATTATCAGTGAATTTGTGGGTTTTTGTTAAATGTGAGCCTAAATCATCACAATTAAAAGAACCAAAGACTTAAACTACTTCAGTCTGTGTGCATTGAATTTATTTAATACACGAGTTTCACAATTTGAGTTGAATTACTGGAATAAATGAACTTTTCCACGACATTCTAATTTATTGAGATGCACCTGTATACTATCCATCCATATATGTATATATATGTCCATGTATGTATGTATGTATGTATATATGTATATATATATATATATATATATATATATATACTATAGATTTTTAAGTAGGCCTATATGTATTTTATTTGTTTAAGTTAGTGCACAGTACAGTATAGTACTGTGTGATTTAGAAAAACAACATTTACATTATGGATAAAAATCAAGATGCAAAAATGAGGCCTGTTCACACCAAGAATGATAACTATAAGAAAAATATAACAATGACTGTATTAGCATCCACATCAACTCACAATAACATTATATTAATCACACGCTGCAGTTTTGTTAGCTGGACCTTTAAATGCTAGAGTCAGGTTGATTCGGATTGGTTGTGGATGTTTTTAGTGTTCATCAGCTGAGAAAAATGTTCTGAAAGTGATTCCAATGATATTGTTTCTCTGTGTCAATATAATTTTATTTGTGTTGTGGATTTCCCTTTTCTCATACATTCAGATTTCTTAAAAGTTTATAGTTATCATTATAGTTATCCTTGATGTGAATTAGGCCTTTACACTGGTTTGCATTCAAAGACAAATAAAATAAAAACTAAAACCAAGATATTAGTATTAGAGCTGAAATTTGCTTTTTACTATCTCTAGCTGAACTCAGCAATGTGCTGATCAAGGTTACACAAAATTGAGTACTTTGGAAACTGATGCACAGGTGCAAATGCTTAGGAAAGGCACACACATACTTTAAATTAAGACATGCAGTTCAAGCTTCTTATAAACACACAAATGAGTGGACGGTTGTCAGTTGTGTATAGATATTCCTCTGAAGAAAGGGAAAACAAAAGCAGGAGATACTGTACATAAAAATTACCATTTTCAAAATGGTCAAAATAAGAATAAGAAAAAGTATTCTAAATATACATTCAGCATCTTGAGACAAAAGTTTATTAAAATGTATACAATAATAGGTTGAAGTTCCTCAAAATTTGACACTTTCATCCTAAAGAGTACCTTTTAGCTTGTTAACTCCAAAAGCATGATCAAATGATTTTTTCAACCACTGAAAATCGGTTTACGAGGTATCCGTGTGACTTTATAAGTGTTTAACCCCGGGACATCAAAACCTGGTGAGAGCCCCTTTTTGTTAAAGATGTAAAAGTTAAAAAGCTGCCCATCCTGAGATGCAAGAGACACCGAAGCAGCATTAACTTTGAGCTGACATGGGTACTCCTTCTCAAACACCACCCTGAACACCCTATCCTGCAGATAACTGAGTTTCAAACTTCTGTACTTCAAGGGAACCATTGTGTCTACTTGAGGTCCAAACTGCTCCAGAGATAGCACTCCATCTGCATCTGCTTTGATCTCATAGAACGTTATGTTGCTATAAGTAAAGTAACCTATGTAGGGAACAGGGTCTGGAGTAGGAATGAGAACACGAGGTGCATTTCTGAAGGCACTTTCCATGGCAGGGATGAGTGAACTGTAGATTTTAGCTACCAGATCCTCATCTTCAGGTTTGGCTCCAGCCATTAGGATGACCAACCCCAGCTTCAAGCGAGGAACGAGTGAGATTGAGGCCGAATAACCATCCAGATCTCCATCTTTGCGGATTACGTTATAGCCCAACTGTTCATTGACCTCCCACGGTGTGCCAGTTTGTTCAGCAAAGTAGCTATTTTCACAGCGAAACAGAGGAGTTAGCATGGTTTTAAGGGTGTCAGGTTGGAGAACCGGGCGGTAGTATGCGCCCAGGAGCATCATCACCAGTTTGGCCATGTCTGCAGGTGTGGAGTACATTTGCCCTGATGGTCTATACCAGGCAAGGTCATAGAGGGGTGCAGGATGCCCACTTGAGTAAACACCTATCGCCATCCGGTTCTCTATTTGAGAGGTGATTTCGAATCCAGTGTCCTCCATTCCCAGCGGCTGCAGGATATTTTCAGACACCCATCGCTGATAATCCATCCCCGCTACCTTCTCTGCCATCACGTGGGCCAGCAGGGAGAAGCCCAGGTTGCTGTAGTGGCATCTGAGGACAGCAGAGGACTAGAATTACTTCCTCTAGGGAAAATCCACAAGTGAATTCATTGCATCTCCTGTCATCAATTATTTACACCTCCTCTCATTCATTAAACATCCTCTCAATACAAGTTTGAAGAGGGAAATATACTATCTTTGTACTAGCTTACTTTGTTCCAGGGTCAGCCACGAGAACATCATCTTGTAATAAATCCACAGCAGCCTGAGTGTTGCCTTTCCACAGTAAAGTAGTCGCCCGGAGCCGCCTGGGTAAACCTATAATCAATGATGAATCCAAAATACACACAGTTTTTCATTTATTAAAGATTCATTATCAAAGATATTTTAATATTCTGAAGTTTGCAATTTAAAAGTAAAATTATTGGGGATGCACCAATATTCATTTTTAGGCTGATTATTTTCATGTTAAGGCTTTGGCAGATATTTAAAATACATACTATTTTGTCTCAATTAAATAAAAAATTAAAGCATTAAAACTATAAATCAGTCATTTCGAATGCTACACCATTACAATAGTGTTAATTATAAAAAATGATATATTTGATAAAGACTTTTTTAATAGTGTCAGTAAAATCTTAATGTTTTTAAAGATTACCTTTTAAATGAACAGCAAAAGTAATGCAAAAGGACGAAATTGGTATGTTCAATTAAATATATATATATATATATATATATATATATATATATATAAAGGATACATTTTAACATAAGACACAAGGTCACATTGTGAAATATAAAATCACAACTGGGAAATAAAGATATAAAAGCATGATTGTCTTATATTTCTTCATTTTTTTTTACTCCAAGGCAGATGGTTTTTCATTACACACTGCTGTAATGGAAGAAAACTATTCCTTTGTAAATTTCCTGTCTTAAAATCGCTATTTCTGAATGCAATTAAGTGTACCAGTATAATCAGCACCACTATTTCTGGCACATTATATAAACATCAGCTTGGGGTAAGCTGAGTACAGTATGTTAGACCATTCCTTCAGGTCTAATCCTACACTAGAGGCGAGCCCACTTAGTCATGTTAGGCAACAGAGCTGATTAGGGTAGCCGTGGAAACTTTTAGTCTAAAAACAGTTGATCTAATTACAGGTTTTACCTTCTTTATTTTCACAGCACTAATTGTATACATGCTAATCATAATCTATTACTGATCTAAACACCACGTTGAGGTCAGTTACAGATACTGTGGTCCTCACCTGACAGCTGACTGGCCATCCTTCTCAGGGTAACTGAGGAGATGTGGACTTGAGCCTCTCTGCTCAAGACGTCAGAGGTGGACTTGAGGTCATGATCCCTTCTTTTCCCTAGAGGGTTTTTTATGGTGAAGTTCTTAACATACTTCCCCAGAGGGTCATCCAAGGAACCCACTTTTCCATCCTCCCAAAGTTTGTACAGCATCAAGGTGGGGAAGATTTTAGACAGGCTTGCAATTCTTTGGTAACAAACAACAAAAAAGCACATTACAAAATGAGCCATAACTATAAATGTATAATGCTAAATGATTATATAAATATGCATATCTATATTTAAATTTCAAGGTGGTGGCATCAACTTTTTGATAGAATTTATTGTCACTAAATGTATGTATTCATCTCTCATAAGTTATTACATTACAGTACTCTCATAACATTATGTGAACATTAGAGAAAACATTAAGGTAACATAAATTCAATGTTATCATTTTGCAAACAGTATGGGAAAGTTACTCTTTAATGTTCGCTGAACCATCTAAGTATTAACGTTTAAAAACGTAAATTATTTCATAAAATTATTTCATGTAAATAAATGGAAAAAAAATGTTTTGACAATGTTATTATTAATGACCGAATAACTTTCAACGAACGCTCTATTAACATTAGGCAACTTGAAAAAAAGTTTGTTCATAACTTTTACATAACCTTGCCAGAACGTTGCCAGTAGCCTATACTAAGAATGTTCTCGATTAGCGGGAAAGATAAGTTTTGTTGGTGTAACTGATACTTGGGGTAACTTTTGCCCCTGCTTAGATTCCCATTGAAATGAAAATTTACGCAATAACTGCAAATGTGACCTTACTATTAAACGTGTAATCTAACTTTCGTGTAATCTAACACATTTTATGTGTGTACCAGGGTTGCCAGGTTTGTGTAACAAAACCATCCCATTCGAACAGTATAAAGCAGCACAAGTCTGCACGAAAACTGTGGACTTGGCAACACTGATATAAACTGAACATACTGTATGTAAAAAGAATACATAGTTGAATTATGCCCTGTTATTTAGATTTTAATTAATCGTGAAACACCCCTAAGCCCTAAAGCAAGAGAAGGTGGAGTATAATCATGAAATCATAAGTGTGCAAAGCCATTATAACCCACCTGTAAATTGTGTACTCATTTATTGGGGGAGACGTGGGGTCACTTCCATTCCTTCTGCCAAAATTACCATTCCACAATACAGAATCATTAAATATTACAATGGCAGAGATGGCTGGCAGTTTTGTGGCGTCAATGTTGGTCCTCAAAAGAGCATCCACCTGGAGTAAATCATATTCGTAATAGTTATCAAACTTATTTTTCAGCATCAGACAGTTCAGGATTCCAGACAGAAAGACCTTGTGAATGACTTGGCGGTCTGACCTTGTCCAAAGCTTCCATTAGGACAGGTATCGGGTGCTCCAATGGCACAGGCTCAGGGAAACGTGGGCACATCTTCTCCTCTTTCACTTCTTTTGCATAACTTTTATCCACTGCAAAGTAACAAGATTATATGTACGCTATGACAAATATGTGTAAACATATAATACTGTCAGTGTGACCCACATTCATTTATGTAAACACAACAATTTTGAACTATTTTGTGTTAAAGGCAGCACAAAACATTGGGGCTGAACATAAAATAACATGTTAATGCCTGAATCCCTCATATGTCATTTATCATTATATAATATAATGCATTTGACATGAAATGGAGCATGGGGGCGGGTGTTCGGTCCATAATCATGTATTTTACACAGAGTTGTTTTTCCCTTCCCCCAGTGATAATCAGGCTTTACAGCACACAGTAATCTACAAGCCACTATGTCGAGCTCTGGGTAATCCATAGACAACTCCTGCAAACCATTAATTAAGCACAAGGAGATCGAAAAGCCAAATGTAAGGATGTTCCCCGATGCTGTAAGTGCTGTCTAGGCATGTCTAACCATTAAGTTAAAAAAAGAACAAGAACAAGATTTTGAGAGCAAAATGCTTCTTTTATTCAAAATAAGCATTCACCATTCATTCATTGAGATCTGATGGCCACTTCCCCAATCTTTCTATTGTACAGTAGCTCTTTTAATTTGGATTTTAATTTACCTGGTTTTGCTTTGGGAAGCCTGTACTGCCAAATGAAACAGCCCGTCATTACAAAGGAGAGAAGCAGAAAGAAGACCATTCCTAATTTTGTCCATTTCACTTTCATCTTTGCAGTCTGGTGGTCTCCTTCTCTGGCAGGCTTAATGAGAAAGAACAGTTTCACAGACACAAACTTCTGAATTTTTTTATATATAGGCTAGTCACATCACATATATTGCACATAAATAAAGTATAGTTAATCTTTGACAAGAATAAAAAAAAAGTTACGCCGATTACTGTAATATTTTATATAAGCATGATAAAAAATAAACAGCATTGTGTACTGCTCATGATATTTCCACTGTATTTTCTACTGTAAGGTATAATATTCACAGGATAAATGATAAGATGTCTTACCACAGGGTTTACTCCTTTAAGACAAATTCAGAGTTCCGTATGATCCTGCCACAACTGTTAGGTCTATCCATGCAGAGGCTTGTTTTCTAAAAAAAAAAACATTTAAAGTGGAATTCCATTAAAGCTGATAACATAGAGACATAACCAGAGCTTACTAGCCACTCACCAGCCATGCTTTAATCTTAACAATAACCCGTGCACTGACTTCTCAGCATCCTCTCGGCCAACTGCAGGCCTGCACGTCATAATCTGAAGATATCCTTCTTTAAAGACTCACTCCTGATCTTTACACATCCATTCTGTTCATTCAGTTTATAGTTTTTTTTTGTTTTGTTTTTATTTATTTTATATATATATATACAGTACACACACACACATACACACACACACACACATATATATATATAAATTAGAATTTAAACTTTTTCAGTTATATTAATTCAATAATATAATATAATATAATACAGAGCTGGGTAGATGACTAACAAGTTGTAATGCATTACTGATTACACATATGATGAAAACTGTAGTTAATAAAGTAATCTAGGTTACTCATTTTAGGTAATGTATTCTGACTACTTTTTTAGATTACTTTTAGATTATTGATTTAAAAAAGCAAAGGGAAATAAAATATAATCATTTTTTTATTTTTATTTTTTTTAATCATAAAATGTAATATAATTAGTTCAACAATATAATATACAGTAATTAATATAATATAATATAATAATTATTTAAGCTTACATTCTTTAATTATTAATATTAGATATTATTATATTTAACTAAATGCTGTTAGTCGATTATGCAGAGCACCATTTGCACAATATGCTATTTGTCTTAATAGATTAGTATAAAAGACTGTTATTTATCTCATTTGGAAAAAGTAGTTTTATATATTTCATATATTATTTCTTACAAAAACAATTGTCACATGCCAAATGTACCACACTGTATTTCATGAAACACAATATGATTTTAATGGCTGAACCTGCAGATAATCTTGCATTTTTTCAACATTTGTCACAAGAGGGCAGCAAATTCTATTGTATTATTTTGTTAACAGATTATTTTATATCTGTTTTGTTTTTCTCTAAATCTCCGTCAGAGAGCAACCCGCAACAGTCAGAATGACCATTTTATAGAAATATTTGCAAAAAAAAAAAAACTAGCATGTGACTCTATAAAAGTAATTTAATCACCTTGTTGACACAATATCAGATGCATTGCATGGCTTACGTGCCTGGGAGCCAGTTCAATAATGAATCAGGCGTGAAGTGGATATCAGTGCCATAAAAAGAGAATTATTGACTGGTAGCCATTTGCTTGACTGAACTACTTATTTGATCTTGTCCTCCTGGTTTTGAAGCATGGCAGAGAGCTGCTCCCCAGACCCCTGCCCTCGGGCTCCATGTCTAAACTGATAGTGAGATCAATACCATCAGCCTGTCTGCACAAGCTGTGACTGCTTGATGGTGGTTTTATTGTGCCCACACAATCCCATATCTAATAACATAAACATATGTCAATCTGCTAATTATACCTGACAAAATCAATTGTCTGTCACCTAAATGCAGTAGCGTGAGATGGGGAAGAGTTTATCTACCTAGACCATTATATTATTTTAATTTTTACATTTAATTATTCTGTTCCTTTCTTTCACATATTCTTTAAGTCCATATCTTGATGACTTTCCCCAAAACTGAAGACTTGGGGTGCTGTCAGCCGATACCGTCCTACTATTTTCAGAGCCTAATTCACAGAGGACCATGTGCGTGCTCCAGATATTAAATTACTCATGAAATATTCGCTTGTCCTCCAGGCCTTGTTCATCTTTACAGAAAACTTTGCTAAGTCCTGGAAATGTCAAAGAGAGCAAATCTGAGTCACCTCTGTGAGCAAGGTCAATTTTTCCAATTTAGAGCAGCAGGATTAGACAGCCAGACCCATATCAGTGCGTGTTACGATCAGAAGCCGTCAAAACGGCACGGTGGGGTGTCATGTTTGCTTCTACACTCACAAAAGAGAGTATATTGTGGGTCTGTGCTCTCATGGGAGAGTTTAGAGCAAGACGCATTGACCTTCTTTAAGGGTCGCTGACTTTCTTTGAGCTTGGTTAGTTTCAGACTTTAGTGCTGAATCATTGATACAAACCGTAATGTGATTGTATTGATCATGCAGAACTTTATATTTGTACAGGTATTATTAAACATTTTTATTAAATATTGTATTTATATTAACATTTTAAATTTTATTAAATATGTTGAACATTTTTATTCTGTATTTGTTTCTAAATTTGTATATGTATTTTATGTATAAAATACATGTGTGCATAATTTTTTATTGAAATATGCATTATTGAATATTTTATTTACATATTTATATTATATTTTATTTTATATTTTAAAAATATTATTACATTTGAAATATTTTATATATTTTATTCTAAATATTTTAGACTACATAATCGGTGCTGTAGCAAATTCAAATTCCGACTTGAGGACCTTTCCCGATCCCTGCCCCCTGTCTCTCTCCCACTTCGCTTCCTGTCAGCTATGATCTGTCCCATCATAATAAAGGCGAAAATGCCAAAAATACATCTTAAAAAATAACTATATATGAATATGAATGTGTATATATATTCTATATTATTATATATATTTGTAAAAAAAAATACATATTTAAAATATTTAAATATATTAAAATTAATTTAAAAATATGCTTATATGTATATATATATATATATATATATATATATATATATATATATATATATATATATATAGTTATTATGGGAGTGTTTTAACTGGCTCATCTCCATCCCTGTCACGTTATGACTGAACACTGGAGCCTGACTGACACATGGTCACTTTCCAAAATTACCCAGTAATCACTTCCACAGATGAGTAGAAGTAAAGAGAAAATACTTTTGGCATGTTTCCAAGTGACAAAAAAAGAAAACACGAACCGAAAATTTCCATAAAGCCCAGTGAAATGTAATTAATTCAAGTTATTAAGCAGAATGAAGCATTTTAGTCACCTTTCAGGACAAAAATAAGCTATTTTTCAGTATTATGACTGTAATTATAGAGTGCAACTGTATGTCACTGCTCTCTTGTATATCTTTGTGAGCTTAAATGAGGACCTTTTGTTCTCTTATTAAAACACACCCACATGCAGTTTAAAATCGTAGTATAATCAATTGGTTTAACAGTGCTTCATGGTCTAGTATTAAAAACGGGACACATATATATGGTATATATAACAGTCAGAGATATGAGCCAGAGTAAAAACCAGTTTCATGGTTCAATTCATGACCCACAAGTCAAGACAGATTAGACCTGATTGGGTTGTTGGTGCCATATGTGACCTACAATCTGCGCTCTGCTAGCATTAGTAGACAGGAGGGTCGCCAATCTCCCTGGGCAAAGGTTTCCATGGAAACGACCCCTGGATTCTCTAGTCTGCCGTTTTGCAGTCCTCACTCATCTTGAGGCTGAATTATCCTAGATTCCTTTATGTCAGTTCCATATTCTTCTGCTCTATTTCCTCCCTCTCTCGCCCTCTCTCTCTTTCCCTAATTCTCCGTCTCTCTCTTTCCTGTGGTCTTTCCCTCTCTGGCTCTTGCTAAGAGCTCTGTTGTATGCCGTTTGGAATTTCACAGAAATGTGTATAATCATGCTCTGTTTTTAATGAGTCATTTTCCTCTTCAGTTTTGTGTTCTTAGGTACAAGCAAATGTGCAGTACAGTACTGTCTTATGACTTCCGTGTCAGTGATTTACAATCTGTATTTATTCTTTTTATACACTCTTCCTGCAAATATGTTTTTGACTGAATGTACTAAAAGAAAAATTAACATTTTTATTTGTAACTATGCTAACAGCTCCACTCTTCAGGATCTGAAATGATATCTTAAATGTAGTGATACACTAGGTGGGAGTACAATAATCCATGTATGAGGGCTGAAGTACTAATGGAGGTTCTCACATGGGAGTCAAAGATCACGAGCGGCGGTGTTGAGAAACGAGGCCATTTGTCTTCTTCACACCAGCCCCTTGTGTGATCTGTCAGCTTTGTAATCTTCAAAACCATAAAATTACAAGTGACTCAAGGGATTAGAGAACTATTTGATAGACGATCACATGCATTACTCTATCAATTCACCCCCTCAACCCCCCTGAGCCTAGACAGCACATTTTTCACCCAAACTCCAGGGGGCACTGTTGGTATAATATGAATTTATAGTGTCATTGATCAACCAAGTGAATTCCGTGCAAATTATTTGGCTTGTGTATCCAATAGAAGCATGCTACTAATTTCAAGTTTTGAAATAAATAATTATTTCTTTGATTTAAATGCCGTGTCTTTTGTGTGACTTCCTAAGTTATTTATTAGTCGTTTAATCATCATTTAATGACCAACATTATAAATATTAGTTTATTAGTTGCTATCATATTGTCACGGGGCGAACGAGACGTGAGGATCCATTTGCGAGGCTTTATTCAAAAACATGGTCATAATACAGGCAGGATCAATAAACAGCAAATAGGTATGGCAGGAGCAAGACAGAGCAATCCGTAGAGCAAGCGTGGGTCGACGATCAGCAAACAATATCCAACAAGGGCTAGGCAGAGAGATAATCCAGGTACACGAGCAATAATCCAAGAGAGGTGCAAACAGAGTCCGAATGGCAAGGCAAAGGGTAAATCCAGGAAACATGGGCAAGAATCAAAACACTAGGAAACAGGCAAGGCAAGGCTATAATAACTGAGAGGGCTCCGTAATGTAGCTATCACTTGGAGAGTGATATACGCTATATAATAATCGGCCATCACAGAGAGCAGGTTCAAAGTTTATAAAGCCTGTGATTGAGTGATCAGTGAAATCAGCTGTGTGTCGTTAGTGCAATGGATGATGGGAAATGTAGTGAAGTGCAAGAGTCCATGCTGTGAGTGGGTGACCTCTGGTGGTGATTAACCGGAAGTGCATGGACCAGATTCGTGACACATATATAGAAAAAAAATCCATAAAAATATTAAATAAATAAATAAATAAATTAAAATAAAATAAAATACGGTTTAAATCTTAGTATGCTAACAGCCCCCCCCATTAAATTCAGATTATTGTTCCAGTTTTACGTTTTTTATTTTTATTTTTTGAACAATTTATTTATAAGTATTATTATTATTATAAGTATTATTATTTAATGTATTAATATTAATTATTTTAAATGAAAGTAAATTAATACATTTTAAAAGTAATGTATTTTCACTAATATAATATAATATAATAATAAATATAATATAATATTATATTTAACTTAATATTAATAATTTTAAATGAATGCAAATTAATACATTTAAAATTTAATTTAGAAAGTAATTAATTAATATAATATAATATAATAATATTTAACTTAATGTTAATTATTTTTAATGAAAGAAAATTAATATATTTAAAATTTAATTTAGAAAATAATTAACTAATATAATATAATATAATATAATATAATATAATATAATATAGTTTTTATCTTGCAGACACTAGTGATTACCATCACGGTGTTGAGCATCACTCTTGTCATACAGTCATTCCCGCCCCCTCGTCTGCGTTTCATTGGTTTCGTCCGAACTTGCCTTAGTTCTTCCAGTCCGATGGGGTTTATTCGAGTGTTTGTGATCATAGTGTGTTCACAGATGGCCTGCCGGACAAGTTTTCAATGAATATTCTAGGTCTTTACAGTCAAATGCCCAAATTCACGGCAATTATGGATATAATTCGTTTGTTATGGATAATACGGATTGTGTGGGCTGTTGAAGGTAAGAGCATGTGTCTGTGTCAAGCGTGCGCGCTTTGAAATGTCTGTTACTTTTTACGCTACATGATGCTGATGATATTGATTAAATTAAGATGATACTTTTTAAATAAAGCCGCCGATACTAGTGTTTTACAGTCATGTCACATTATCTCAAGTTAAAGGCTTTCGTTTCCATTTAAGTGCAACGAAAACAGGTGCACTGCAACTGTCTGTGGGTTATAAATGAGTTAGAATGGCTCTCCTTTGGTCAACTGTTATTCTCCGTTTGCATCAACACAATATAAACTGTTCAATCAGAGCAAAAGTTAAAGGGATTGTTCACCAAAAAATGAAATTCTTTCATCGTTTATTCACCCTCATGTTGTTCCTTTATTTCTGTGTAACACAAAAGAAGATGTTAGGCAGCCTATTCCATTCACTTTCATCAAAGTAAATGGTGACTGAGGCTCATTCTGCCTTACATCTCCTTTTGTGTTTCACAGAAGAAAGAAAGTCGTACAGATTTGGAACAGCACAAGGGTGTAAATGGGGTCCCTCAGTCTCTCTCACAGAATGATCTTTAGTAACATTTGAGAACGTATAGACTCAAACCTAGTGAGCTGTCTAGTAACTAGACAGCATTTTTTTGGTGTTATAAGAATGCAAATAGATGCTTAATAGGTGCCCAGAAAGCTGTCTAGGGTTTGAAATCCATAGAGTAGAATTGGAACTGAAAATATCTTAAAAATATCTAGTCCTTTCCATGGTACATTTTCTCATTCAAGCTCCAGTCTTTCTGTTAATACACGTGGGCCATTATCTCAAATCTCTGCCTGAAGATCTGCATCAGCACCTCATCACCACCTGAGACCTTCAGGAGAGCTGCAAGGACCTTCATCTTTTTCTAAACTCCACAGTAAAGTCTGTCCTTAATATATGAACAAAAACAGTAGCATAATTAAGACAGCAGATGTGTGTTGACATAATTTAGATTCTCATTAGAAGTCATTAGATTCTCAGTCAATGTGCTTCTAGAAGTTCTTCCTATCTTAAATCTTGGAGTAGGTTCTTGTTGGTATGATGGACCTGTTGCAGCAAGACATGGGAGGAGAAACATGATTTCATCTATGATTTTATCATCTTGTTCTTAATCACTCTCATTATTCACTCTTCAAAATAAATGTTCCAAAAGGGGGTTTGTGATGATTCCCCAAAGAACCTTTCAGTGAACAGTTCCATTTTTTCTTTAATGTGACGAACATCTGAATAAGAACCTTTTTCCACTGACCACTATAAATAATGTGCAATGGAAAGCCATCCACGGAGGATGTTTGCCAGCAAAATTTTTTTTTTTTTTTAAGAGTTTAGTACTAGTGATTAATTTGTATTTGTTACCTGTATGGAAATTTCTCTGTGAAATGTCAGATGAGAGTTTTGCTTTGTTTATTATGCTATTCTGATGATAAACCATCAGTTTATAGTCAGTTCACTATAAACAGTGCTTACATGACGCTTAGCCATACCCTGAAAACACACCATCCATTCGTGTTTGTTTGGTTCTGTCTGATGAATGTGAGGAGTAGAAGCTCATTTATCACACCTCAGAGCAGATACAGATCTTGGGAGAGAAATAATTGTTTACAGCATCGAGAAACGCATGACTTAGGCTGCGACTAAGGACATGGATATTTCCTCAAGTGAGTGAGGATGTCTGTGTGAATTAGACCCCGCTTTGACTAATCTAATGAATCCATCCTGTTTCAATTTTGTTGGCTGGGTTCTTCGTTTGCCCAAGGGCAGTGAGTAAATGATTTGCTGTAATGTGAAGAAAATACATGGCTGGACTGCCACTTAAGCTCCCATTCTGTTTTGTTCTGTCAGTCCTGTTGCAATCTATAGTGACAAGACTGTGTGGGAAAAGCAGACCCCTCAGCTTATGTAGAGAAAGTAGTATGTGCATAAATTATAGTGGCTGTTTGTTCTGTTAGAAATACACTATTTAAAGTTTTCACAGGATTTACCAGTGAATCTGACCCATACTGTATATCACACTAAGTTTTTTAGTTGCTATTAATTTATTCAAAATTAAAAATGCAATTCGTGCGTACAATGAATTGAATACACATCTTCAAGTTTAGTTCAGGTTGTTAAATGTCATTTGATATGACTCCCCTGCCAGATTATAACCATATATAATATAATTAAAAGGAACTTAAACCATAAAAATTGTTATTTGAAATAAAATAATAAATGTTAACTGAAGTAAAATAAATGTTATTTTATTTTAGCTTGATACTAAGGAATTATTTCTCATTTTCATTTACCTTTATGTACTAAAATAAACAAAAAATTATATATACATGCATAAAAGCAACAAAATTACATTTAATTAAATAAAAAAGAAAAAAAGTATTAAAAAATTAATAAAAACTATGATAGTATCTTAATATTACTAGAATAACAATGCTCCCGAGACCCTACAAATTTATTGCTAATTAAAAATTATTATTATTACCTTGGGGAACAACTGTTTAAAATAAAAAAAAAAAATGCATTTTAAGAATTATACTCACCAGCATTCATGGTATAGTGGAAATGTTATTTTTTATATGATGGTTATATCACATTTTTAGTCTGGTATTGTCTTTCAGTTTTCAAAGCAATTTGAGACCATTTTAAATACACTAATGATATGACCAGGATTTTTCTAATATTTTTCCTTTTCTTTATTGTGGACCCTCTTGTATGTCATTGACTATAAAC
Source organism: Tor tambroides (assembly GCA_021397915.2). Classification (NCBI taxonomy): domain Eukaryota; kingdom Metazoa; phylum Chordata; class Actinopteri; order Cypriniformes; family Cyprinidae; genus Tor; species Tor tambroides. The sequence continues at coordinate 64,673 of JAFVLL020025197.1, read as the reverse complement.
ATGGGAGATTTTTAACTTTGGCAGTTGTTTCTGACCTTAACCACCAACTTTTTTTCCCCATACCAAAAGAGCAGCCATTTATCCCAGAAAGCACCTGGGTTTGATCGTTCGATCGTGTGACATGTATGAGCACAGGGTCCGTGTGATGTGTGTCATGCAAACCTCAGTCCTAGCTGCACTCCCCCATCCCTCTTTATTAGGACCAAGACCTGCCTCTGGCATCTGCGGCATCTTTCCGAGCCTTTACGTAAGCACGGCAAACCTGACCAATTTCAGTCATGTCAGACAGTGCCGGCTCTGTGGCCTGTCAGCTTTGCAGAGCGACAGACAGAACAAACTGTCTCTGAATCAATGAATTTTTGGGTGATGGGAAACTGGGAGTTTCCATATGGCCTCTGATGAAATGACAAGATTTTGTCCACAGGCTTGTGAGGGGGTCAAAATGGTGAAATTATCAGGTATCCAAGAGGGACTTGCCATCTGCTTGACAATTTAATTATCCATCTGTCTCTCTGTCTTGTTGAGTGATCATTTTGAATAAAACGAGGTGAAATGGATTGTCCTCTTAATGTTAATTATTAGCCAGTTTGATGAGCACCATCATATTGATTTAAATTCATGCTATTTTTGAGTGCAGAGATTAGGGTACAAAACAAATTTGGTTTGTAAACACTCAGAATCTCATTTAATAAAATGTCAAAATGTCAGCTGTTATCGAGGAGCAATATCTCTCTAACTACCACACATGCGTGGGCAGACGTTTTTTTAAATGGAGACCATAAGCACGGTATAGTGGTCAGTGTGAAGAGTTTAAAGTAGCAATCCATCCATTTTCTGAATGTTTAATGTTGTTTAGGACAAGGAACTAAGCAGCACACAGGACAGGATGATACTCCGTAGCTTCTCTCCAAAGTTGAAGTGAATAGTACAATATTGGGTCCCACTTTATATTAGGTGGCCTTAACTACTGTGTAATTGCATTTAAATTAATCATTTGGTACAATGCACTTATTGTGTACATACATGTTTTTACATTGTACTTATATTTTTAAAAATACCTATATGTAATTACATCTGTAATTAATTTCTGTAATTACATTTATAATTACGCTGTTGACCCATCCCTTACACCTTAACCCACCCTTAAACCTACCCATACCACCAAACCTGTCCCTAACCTTACCCGTATCCCACCTCAATAGCAGCAAATTGTTTTGCAATACAATATGACCACAATAAGTACATTGTACTTATTTTTTGATGCAAGTACATAATAGTTAAGGCCACTTAATATAAAGTGTGACCCAATATTGCACTACTATTAATACTGAAGTCCTCCAGTTTCATTTTTGGTAGTCAATAATTGAGATAGTAAGATGGTACGAGTTGCATTTTTATGAAACGAGAGCTAGTCCACATTGTGATTCAAGGGACACAAAAGAAGTGCCAACTTCAGATACCCAAATGTTATTCAACTTTGCTATTGATGGCGGTCATTATCAGGGAAATAACAGACCTCGGAACGTCGCCACTGACCAATCAGAATCAAGCATTTCAGAGAGTTGTGGAGTGCAGCAGTCGGGTTCTGGAAGTAAAAATGCCATTAATTTTCTCCATGGGGAAATTGATTTTTAACAATAACTCATAAACCTTTAAAGTCAGACCAGCTGTGAGCTCTGAGGTTGTTTATTGATGGTATATAATAATATACCACAGCGCTGAGCTCCACCCAATCCCATGAAGCACTGCAAATTATGTAATTGAGTTGGTCTCCCCACACTCTAAAATCACAACTTAAAAGGTTAGTTCACCCAGAAATGAAAATTCTGTCATTAATTACGCACCCTCATATCGTTCCAAACCCGCAAGACCTTCGTTCATCTTCAGAACACAAATTAAGATATTTTTGACGAAATCCGAGAGTTTTCTGACAAATATCTTAATTTGTGTTCCGAAGATGAGCAAAGTTCTTATGGGTTTGGATTGGAACGACATGAGGGTGAGTAATTAATGACAGAATTTTCATTTTTTGGAGGGTGAACTATCCCTTTAAAGTATATTGTTTTAATATATGCTATCAACAACTTTAAATGGGAAGTTTTATATTTCTCCATCGTTTTTCATTTGACTATGTCATTCATAAGGCCCTATGAAATCCATTTTATTTTTTTCCAAATTCCATTTTTTCCGATTTAATTTTTCTAGATTCCATTTTTTTCCATTTTAATTTTTATAGACTAAGAAAATAAAAAAACCTATCTAATTAAATGAAATCATGAAACTTACAATGTTAAACAGCAAGTTATTAAAAGCTTAACAAAAAGTTCATTTTTTTAGGCCCTATGAAATATGTTCTGCTATGAAATTTTTCTGTTATAAATTCTGGTAAATCATTTTTTTGGTAAATATTCCTTTAAAAATAATGATTTAATAATAATTTTATTAGTAGTAGTAGTACTATCATTACATTAAGTAATATTTATGTCACAGTTTCTTCAAGTTAAACCAAACTTATATTTTGACAGATTGCTGTGAAGACCTTTAGATTTCTGTTTGTATATGATATGACTATATAGTAGTATTCTCAAAAGAAATGGTAAAATGCTCATGAAGTGACTCTCAGAGCAGTTCTAGAGATTATGTTCATGTGTTTATTATATTGAGGCGGCAGAGGCTGAAGACACCACGAGCATCACGCGTGCTTCAGTATGTGAGTAGTAAAGGAAACCGCGCGTCTGCGCTATTCATTCACAGAGACCCGCAGAACATGCAGGATATTTTTGCGGCTTAATATTCACAGACACTAGTCCATATCACGTTTTGATTTAAGTGTACTGACCTACTTTTGATTTATCCATCCACAGTTTGGCAAATTCCGTGACATTCCGCGTTATGCAGTAAATTCTGGTTTTATGACTGGATTCTACGATTCCATCCACGTTTTCCGCATCGCGGAAATCATAAGGCCCGACATTCGCAGTGGTTCTTGAGATTGTAATTCTATCCCTCATTAAAGCCAGTATACAGTCTTGTACCTTTGTCTTTTTGTCTGCTTTTCAAAAACTTTTTTGCTTCAAATCAAAGAGTGTACTGTATATCATAGCTGGTTGGCTTGTACATGACTTCTAGCGGTTTAACGAAGTTGTTTTTAAAATCCCTATGGCAAAAAGGAATGGCAAAAATGTCAGGGTGATACAACTGTCCTGATATCATAATGAAGAAAAATGCCTAATTAACTAAATGAAAACATTAAGGATATGGCAAAAGTTTTAAAAGTGCACATAAATCGCATTAAGTTTTTCCTCTTCTTTGATGTGGACTTTTTAATTTGACATTAGGCTAATAAACACTGATAAATTGAGTCCAGTTGTTTCTTGTGCTTATCTGATGAAGATTTATTTGAGCATGTGGCTTTATTCTGCATTATTGTGTTGTTTATTTGATGAAGATTTATTTGCGCACATGGCATTATTGTGTTTGTGCTTATTTAATTAAGATATATTGGATCATATGGTACATTAAGCATTTCACACCAGTCAAATCTGCATGCCACCCAAGCTGGAAAGATGTTTATCTTGCCGCTACAAAAAAAGAAAATGTTTTTATGCCAGTCCATACACAGAATGGATGTATAAGTGCAATGTAATTCTGCCCCTGTATCTGAAACCTGGCTCAGTCACTATACTCACAGGTGTCTAATGGACTGCGTGCTAAATTGATATTTTCTTTCTTGAAAACGAATCTGGATATAAATTGTAGTCATTGACCCAGAAGCTTTACATTCCGAAGTGAACTTAATGAAAAGAGAAGAGAGATCCCTGAGCTAAAAAATCTCTATTCAGAGTGATTAAAAATCAGATGAAAAGTTAATTTGTTCCCATAGCCTGAAGCTGCTAATTTACTCTGATATCCACCAAGGATCTGATTTGCAAGTGGATTGTTGTTGAGTGATCGTCAGTCTTCAGTCAAAACCTTCTCAACTGGAACCATTTGGAATAATTTGTAACCATGTTCTGTATTTGTTGGTATTAGATTTTAAGATTATAGATATTCATCAGTAATCTTTTTAAATGGAGAGAATTTGCCTCAGGATGTGGCTTCTGTGTTCCATGTATAATTTTGATTTGTGTAAGCTTCATTATGTGTTCTCCCTGATTTTCAGGTATTGAATGTCTCAAAGCAAGCAAAAATGATTATGAATGGACATCCCAGATAATGAGCTGATATTGCATAATCCTAATATCCTCAATAGTAACAGACGCAGGCACAGTTAATACACAGCGGTTTTGCCGTCAGAGCAGAAGCGCTCTTATTCCACAGAGAGCTGACATAAAATATTGAACTTCAAAAAGCTCATGACCTACTTCTCCACTATCCTCGATTTTCAAACTATGATTATCTGAAAACACAAGGGTACATGTTTTGGTTTAATATCATTTGATTACCCGGTAGTTAGTCTTTTTGATGATCGTCACCTCAGTGGAAAACATGTATGCATAATCATAGTCTTGCGATGCTTCTTATAACGTCCACCTCCTCATACATTAGTCATGCAGACTGGATTTGCATTCAGTGTATTCAGTGCATTCAGTAGATTATTTTTAAGTTAATGTATTCTCCATTAGCAATTCATGAATGTACTTTTTCTGCATCTCCATTTGGGCTCATTTCTGCACCTTTGACTTAATCAATGAATGTCTGAAGCAAATATACACTACTTTTCAAAAGTTCATAAGTTTGGGGTCAGTAAGAATGCTTCTTTAAAGAAATGAATACTTTTAGTCTGCAAGGATGCATCAAATTGATCAAAGTGACAGTAAAGATATTTATAAAGTTACAAATTCTGTTCTTTTGAACTTTCTATACATCAAAGATTCCTGAAAAAAAGTGTTTTTCCACAAAAATATTAAGCAGCGCAACTGTTTTCAAAAATGATATTGATAACAAAAAATGTTTCTTGAGCATCAAATTACTATATTACAGTGATTACTGAAGGATCATGTGACAGTGAAGGCTGAAGTAATGATGCTGAAAATTCAGCTTTGTGTCACAGAAATAGTGCTGTCAAACGATTAATCGTGATTAATCGCGATTAATTGCATCCAAAATAAAAGTTTGTTGTTTACATAATATGTGTGTGTACTTTGTATATTTATTATGTATATATAAATATATAAATGTATATACATGTAAATATTTTCAAAATATATGCTGTATGTGTGTGTGTATTTATATATACATAATAAATATAAACAGTACACACACATATATTATGTAAACAAAAACTTTTATTTTGGATGCGATTAATCGCGATTACTCGTTTGACAGCACTACACAGAAATAAAATGCATTTTAAAAATATATTAAAATTGAGAACATTTATTTTAAATTAGAATAATATTTTTTTACTCTATTTTTAATGCTTGGTCAGCATAAGAGATTTCTTATAGTGTGAGAAAATCTTACAGAGCCCAAACTATTGCATGGTAGTGTATGCAAGCAGGGTCAAAATTAACACTCAGAAAGCTCGAAACGTGATTGGGTTTGGCCTGTAAATAAAACTCGGCAGTTGGCCTGTAACTGCAAAATTGCATGGGCCGGATTGAATGAATGATAATCTGACCCTCACTGATGTAAGTGACGCGAGCGATTCAGTTGAAAGGCTAAACGTCTACTAAAACATCTGTCACAACCTCTGTGAACACTTCCTTTAGTGGGAATATAGGAGGTTTTTATTTTTCCAGAACTGTGCGACAACAAATGGGTGTAATATTCAGTGAATTAATATGTCTCCAAAAAGAAAACATCCAGAACCTCAGAATGACGGAGATGGACTCATCTCGAATGACACAATGACCTGCGCTGTTTGTCACAAATAATCGCATTGTTGCAGCAGGGATAAAAATCAGTAATGCGAAATATGTTTCAGTGGCCTCTAAATTTTCCCAATACACCCACCATTGCCAGGTGTGGTTAATTTTGTCCTCTGAATGTGACTGGTTTGTCTGCTTCAGGGCGCTTTTTCGGCTCTTGGCCCACATTGCCATAGAGATGAGAGTTGTAAATTGGGAAAGCAGGGGATTAGTGTTGGGTCTGTAAACTGTGAGCAGGCTGCTCCACTGACCCACTCACTGCTCATTCAGCGCCATCACATTTGGCTCCTGTCTGCAAATGTTAGACAGTCACATAGCAGAGATATGCAGGGGTTTATATGCAAAACGTCCCCCTGATGTCTGCTCAGAATCCTGACATAACGGAGGGAGACAAATCTCCTGTTGGATTGCAGCGAATGCTTTACTGCCACTGTACCACAGACATGTTTCATCGATAGCTTTTGTAGGTCAGTAAATCCCAATTCTGTATCCAACAAAGGATTTATGAGGAAAATGCTGCTTGTTGTTTTTTTAAAGGGATAGTTCATCCCACCAAAATGAATATTTTATCATTGTTTACTCATGTCATGTCGTTCTAAATATTTTTCTCTCCTGTGTGCAACACAGAAGTCAAAAAGTCAAAATGTTTTTTCTTTGTCCATAAAATTAAATTCACTGGTGTCAAATGTTGTTTTGGTCCCCAAATAAACAATTAACAACTTTTATTTTGGATGCGATTAATTGCGATTAATCGTTTGACGGCACTAATAAAGTAAAAAATAGAACATATATAGAACATAAAGAACAGAACATAAATATTAGATTAAAAACTCTGAATTGTTGCATTATCAACTAATTCAAATATATAAGTACTAAAATTTCTAAAATTAAAACTGAAATAAAAATGAATAGCAATAAACTATATAGAAATATTTTTTAAAAACCAAAACATAAGAAATCACAAAAGCACATATACACAAACAATATTAGTAAAACATAAATTTAAATAAAAACTGAAAATGTAAAGAATAAAAAAACAATGCTAAAATAACTGTCAGAAAATATTCCTTGATATTCCACAGAAGAGTGTATGATGACAGAGAGTTTATTTTTGGCTGAACTGTCGCTTTAAGTTTACCGTGAAACTACAAAACAATTTCCTTCTTTCTATATGTCAGACTTGTCATCGGTTGCAGACTGGTGCTATTGTTCTTTTGAAGATGGATTGTGAATTTACACACTCAGACACACTGCGGCAGTCCCCGTGGTCTAGTGAATGTTTTAGCATCCCACCCACAGGTTGACTGACAGATCTGGAGCACAGAGGATCAATGCACTCTGTCCTGTTTTTGGATGCGGAATTCTGAGCATGTCCTCACACTAGTTCACACGTTCATGATGTGACATAGCTGCTCACTGTTGGACATGGAAGCTATTGATCAGTTTAGAATATCTATTACAATCAGCACTGTTTGAATCCATCATGTGCTGGAGACATGCTGTTTCAGTTGCATAATCATGTTTACGGTTACATTTTTTTTTTTTTTTCCCTTTTTACATTACAGCAACAGCACTTAAGCTATGAACATGAACTAGATGAGTTTGGTCAGATGTTCTTTGTTTAATGAGATACCATCTGTGCAAAGGATTCACATGATCAATATCACATTTATTTGATTAGTGATCAAGCCAGAAGTGTATTCATTTAATTTATTTCCAGGATAAGATTAGATTTTGAATCCCAGATTATCAGACTTTTGGATCTTAATGTATGTCAGCAACATAAGCAGTATATAATATATGTGTTGCGTGTGTTTATGTGTGCGTGTGTTGGCAATATTTGATATAATGGAATGTAAGACTGTAAGGATCTGTGTAGTTTGTGAGGGTTTGTGTGTTGTGTATGATCAAAGCTTGATTTAATTAACTCCACATTAATTTTTCAGTATGTTTCAAGGGCAATGTTTGTGCTTCTTCCATCTGAATAAAACAGACAAGAAGACCAGCATTGGAGATCAGGACAATAAAAAGCATTAAGAAATGAGAACGTACTGTATATCAAGGCTCTAGAATAAGAAAAGAAGTTTAAGAATATTTCTGCCTGTTTGAGGGGAAAAGATTGAAATGTTCTGTTGATTGTGTTAATAACGTAACCAAAATAAATCACAGTTGATTCATCTTTACAAATGGACCTCATATGTGACCCTGGACCATAAAACCATTCGTAAGTCGGTGTATTTGTAGCAATAGCCAAAAATACATCGTATGGGTCAAAATTATCAATTTTTCTTTTATGCCAAAAATAATTAGGATAATAAGTAAAGATCATGTTCCATGAAAATATTTTGTAAATTTCCTAGCGTAAATTTTTTTTATATATATTTTTGATTAGTAATATGCATTGCTAAGAACTTCATTTGGACAACTTGAAAAGTGATTTTCTCAATATTTTGATTTTTTTTTTGCACCCTCAGATTCCAGATTTTCAGATAGTTGTATCTCAGCCAAATATTGTCCTGTCCTAACAAACCATACATCATACATACGTTTTGTGGTCCAGGGTCACACATTGCAAACAATAACCAATTGTGTTTTTGTTGTATTAGAATATCATGATTCATGGATAAATTCAGATTCACAGCATTTATGTTAAATGGGCCTCATTCATGAAACATGAGCAGAATGAATTTTTGTGTAAATTGTTCGTAAAGCCGTTCTGGCGTAAACATTTGAATTCATGAAAATGTTCGTATTTTCAAAATTTTAGTTGGTACGAAAGAAATTTACGCCTGCCCTGCTCCCTACCACATGTAAATGGTGCGTAAAACGTTCTGTGTTCATTTTGGCAAACTGATGACACTGAATTTGATGCACTGCCATTATAATATTTTACAAGTTCTTTTGCTCCGTTTTTTTTTTTTTTGTAGCTGAGAGTTGATGAACTGTTTAGCTTTGGGTAAAGGGTAAAACGCAGCGCTTGTCACTGTCACTTTTTACCCAGCCGTCCAATCAATGGAGGACGGGCAGGACAAATACTACACCGACCAGTCATCCTAACGTTACTTGTACAACAACTGAACAACAATAGAGAAGTTAATATTGCTAGTTACTACATTTTTAAATTCAGTAATATTCTTCAAAATGAGGTAATAGTAGTAATACTTTACTGCCGTTGATGTTTCAAATCATAGAAACCAAAGCGTCTCAGCTGGAAAAACGCTGTGCCATCAAAGCATTCTCAAGTGCCACCATCTGGTCGTTTTAAGAAGAGCACCTGACATTTTTTCAGCTGGCTAAAAAAACGTAGACCAGAATATGCCACTGCGTTCCTGACCAATTCATAGGCGGGGATTATGCTGAGCGTGCACGAGCGCCCTATTTACAAATGATTGGAATTCATTAACATACACGTGCTTAACTATCAAATCTGATGTGTATGAAGCATTTGTGAATTCGGAGGAGAGTTTTTCGGGAAGGTCCGTTTTACGCGCAAATTACTCAGAATTTACGAATGTTTCATGAATGAGGCCCAATGTGTTTATTTAGACTTTAGTAAATACACTGATGTCTACATCTATCTTAAATATAGTCTACATCACATTCAGTTCCTGGTTTATTTTAAATTGGAGATAAACAAAAAATGATTCTTGGTTCAGTGAGAAATTTGTTTGATTCACTGGCTGAGTGAGTCTGATTCAAACTGCTAAAGGTGCGGTCACTTTTTACAATTGTTCTGTGAAATTTTCACAGGCAAAATCCACTCATTTCAATAAGAATCTGCGCAATCTGGAGTTTCCTGTGAGGGGGAAAAAGATTTTTCCTGGCAGATTCTAAATGAGACACTTAATGGCTGAGGCTGTATCGAGCCAGTGTTTACAGGGATCCCAGGATTGTGTGTCACGGGGCTTCTGGCTTCGATCTCAGGAAGTCCTCTTGCCACTTGCCAAATCCCGATTCATAAATGCCACGGGGAGTCTGTATGTCACACTGGATGTGTTTATGTTGCCTTGACTGAGGCCCATATGCCCTGGCAGGACCCCATATGTGATCATCCCTCAAGACATGAAAAATGCTCAGTCACGTTTCTTATAAACATGAAAATAAACAGCTATACACCGTACTACAACTCTGGACAGATGGTAGTACTCTAATTTTTCTAAATATTTGGGAAAAAAGTTTCCCGTCTCCATTCTGAATGTTTCACGCTATTGGTTTATGGGATTTTCAGATTAAGACCATATAAAAATCAAAATTTGGGAGGTTTTGTGACTTTTTAAGTTTGTTCACTTTGAGGCTGTCTATAAGTGTGCTCCTTAACACTGAAAAAAATTGGCAGACATAACTACAGATTTAAAGTTTCTGTGAAAACAGACCAGAAATACTGAAGAATCATCCTGCACAGCATCAATTTTTTTGTCCTTCAGAAATGAGAATGTCCCACAACCTGCCTCCAACTAGCATATAGTATATATTTATTTATAGTATGTCATATTTACGTGGCAGGATTTTTGAAATGGCCTTAAACGATTATTAAACAAATACCGGACACCCTTAGCATCTCAGTCACGGTCCAGAATTTTCATTCATCAAGTGCCAAATCTGATTAAAAATCACAGTCATTGGCAAGTGCCTATGTGAAACAGTGTTATACGCCAGTTGGGCATTTACTTTTTATGAATTTTAACAAATCATGGTCGTGAAAATCCATTATGGCTTATCAAATCGCACAGGATATGATGTCTGATGTATGTCTGATGTCTGTGTTATGATGTATAAATATCTGATTTGCTGCAAGTTGCATAGCTCAGTGTGGCACAGTGTTCTTTTTCACTCAAGCAGCTCATGATTCACTGTTTTCAGTGTCTCAGAATGGTTCAGTTCAGAGTAAATGCCGCTCAACATGAACTCCGTCTCTGCAAGTGCTGTGAGTTTGGGACACATATAATGTGCATATAAAAACGCAACACACATCAACCATCTTTCCAAATTTGTAATGAGAATTTTTTTTGTAAATCCATTAAGGATAGTTCACCCAAAATGAAAAATAGCCCATAAATTACTTATCCTCAAGCCATCTTAGGTGTACATGACTTTCTTCTTTAAGACGAATCCAATCAGAGTTATATTTTAAAACGTCCTGGCTTGTCCAAGCTTTATAATGGCAGTGGGTGGGTGTTATTTTGTGACTACGCCCACATCCTAAGTTATCCGCCCAGAACAGTGTTCTCTTGTGAATACGCGTATGACAGTTAGTGGAAGTTAGAGATTTCTGTTTATAAAATTTTAAATATGGATATTTTTCTTACAAAAACGCATTGATTCGCTACAGGAGGCCTTTATTCACCCCCTGGAGCCGTGTGAGGCACTTTTTATTATAGATGGATGCGCTTTATTGGACTTCTTTTGAACTAATAAAAAATAACACCCACCCACTGCCATTAGAAAGCTTGGAAGAGCCAGGATGTTTTTAAATATAACTCTGATTGTATTTGTCTGAAAAAAGAAAGTCATGCATACCTAGAATGGCTTGAGGGTGAGTAAATCATGGTGTATTTTTTTTATTTTTTTGGAGAACTAGTCTATCATTTTAAAAGCTTTGGGATAAAATGCATCAACATTGAGAAAACTTTGCTTTTCAAGAAATTAGGGTTTTTTTTGTATTATTTTTAAATTAATATTGGGAAATATATTGGTGGATATTGGATATTTAATTGTGTATTTTCATTTCCCTTATTTTTATGTTTAGACTAAGATAAAAAGATAAAGTTAATCTTTAAAAAACACTCATAATTAAATACCACTTAAATGTAATCTTCTGCCAATTTTAAAATTAATATTAGATTTCATACTGTGCATTATAATGTTAAGATGCCTAAATTCACTTAGTTTTTCATATTTATTTATTTTGACAAACTATTTTAGAATTTTATATTGACCGCAAGGTGAAAAAAAATCATCTGCTTTGTGGTTTCAGACAGACTTTTAATATCAATGCATTCCTAATTTGTTCATTTGTATTTTGCTTCCTTAGGCCAGCTTCAAAGCAACAAATCTTTTGCACTAAAAACCTCTCTAGAGTCTCGTTATGCTGATTTTGGCTGTATGCAGAAACCAGTTGTACCTGGCTAAATAATTGAAAATGTCAGATCAGGGTCATGCTTCTGAACTATTTTGTCCAATTTGCCATATTGAAGAGAAAGGCACCCTCTGTCATCCGGGGCAATTACGAACTAGATGTGAAGGGAAGCAGATGTTAGAACATGGTGTGATCTATCATCTGTGATGGATAACACTTCCAAT